>WJEZ01000827.1:0-22432 GCA_009869925.1 Thalassaphorura encarpata
TACATTTTAAGGTTCACGGTTTCATGTAAAGACATAAAATATTGACATTATATCTTGTTGAAATCCTACACAACGTCCCATTCCAGCACCACCAGCCTTTTTTAAATTGAAATGAGCTGATCTCTTTTGAATAGCATTAATGGTGAGTTGATAACCCTAACCAGAAATGACAAAATAATACGTTACCTAAAAATGTAATAAATCCTTGGCTTACCCGATCAGTATAAAGTAACTGGGATTTCATTTGACAATCGTTGAAAGTTGAACATGGAACGAATGAAGCCTTGACTGTAGGTGGCTCCATGGACGTACAACGGAGGATTCCGTTTTCAATATTTATACTCAATGGTAGAGTATAGTCAACGACGCCTTAAATGACACCAATACATTTAATCAAGTTTTTAACTTTGTATTTTGAACATTAGCAAACCTACGATTTTGCAATAAATATTTCCAAGTGTGTTTCGTATTTCCTCCAATTCCTCCCTTCGATTTGCAAGCAACTGTAATGCTGATATTATCAAATTGCTCTGTATACCTCCATTGTACATATTTTGGATTACGCTTATCTGGCAATGTAATTACAAGTTGGGCTTGACTTTTGTAATATTTTCCGTCCGTATTAATTGTAGTAATGGTTTTCTCAAAGGCATAGTCTGTTGATAGTTGTTCTCCAATTTTTGCTTGAAGAGTCATAATGGGCTCAGGCGGCTCAAATATGCTGTCTGTATTAGAGGCAAACTTAAATGAGTGATTATTATTTCTGCTTGCATTGTATTGTGTTATATTTACCTGGAAGAGGAAGGATGTTTATTAATGATGTCTCCTCCCCTCTGAATTCATTTTGAATTTTACATAGCACTTTTCCTCCATTTTTACACAAAGTTTAATACTTTGATTTGTATTTACTTCACTAAATGAGATACAATGAAGCATGTTGCTACATCTGTATACTGGGAGCTCGAAGCCTGGAAGATTCTAAATTTTATAGTGACTGTTTATAATTTGCTCACTATGTTTAAAATTGGACTTACCTTTCCCTCGTCACTTTTCAAAGTCACGATGATAGAGAGATTTTTTGGATACTTATATGTGCAAGGAACAATGAGTGCATTTTCATCAACTCCGTTTTCATACTTTTGTTTCGGGCGTTCTACATTGCCATTAGGGCCGAGGTCAACTAAAAAATTGTTGTTGCTTTTATTGTCATCTGTCAAATGAAAATTATAGGTAATACTCATACGGTTGTTAAATTTGTACTGATTGTATTTATCAGGTCGTACCACTGTGATCGTACAAATAGAATCCAACCAAAGGAATGAAAATCGTAGTGCTGTTGCCGCCTCTTACTCCGCAACTGTAGGATCCAGTTACGCTCTGGTTTAGGTTTGTCAGAGTGATTGTTGTGGTGTAACACATCATTTCTAGTTGGCTTTCCACCTCACTGGAGAAATTTACGTGCAAATGAAGAAATGACTACAGAAGAAAAATGCAAGCCTCAAGATATTATTGATTTGTGCATAAATTAGTGTTGATCGCTGATCTTACCGATCTCGGGTATGTCTTCCATAACACTGGTTCTCTAAATGAGCAGTTGAATGTCAGACGATCAATTCCAGATTGTACTCAGCAAAATTATAGTTTTTATTATTAACACTTTTTGGCATTTCGGTTAGAGAGGATAGCGGGACGTTCACGGATAAATGGAAACCAGAGCATTTACTTTTATGTGAATCCTGGCCAGTAAGAGTGAATTCTGATGAAGTTATGAATAAAATCATGCAAACAAATTGGAATTGCATTTTGTCAAAATTTTATTACAGTGATCATATGAACTTTGGTATTAAACTAAGCTTATTAAAGTACTAATATAGAGCTTCAATCATGAAATCTTCTGCAAGGAAAACATAAACCACATTTAAGGACTGAAAGTGCGCATCCGGTTGACTATAGTTTAGTTTTACTTCCCTGTGAATTGTCAATTGTATTTGCGTCAATGTGGTCAGCATCAATGCAAAAATTATGACTAAACTATCGATTCAATTCAAGTTTTATTCAAGTAATTTAAAAAGCATGTTCATAATATTTTGTGGCCAAGTTTAATGTATTTATGTACAAATTAAATCATCAAGTCGTGTAATTCCTCAGCATTCCTTCAAGTTGAGTTTTGAGTTGATCAAATTTCGGCCTATCAGATGGATCGTTTTTCCAGCACTGCGACATCATGTCGTTGCTTAAAAAATAAAAACATTGGCATAAATTATTAAATGCAAAATGTGTAACATTAGTCTAGTTACATTTCATCAGTTGAAAATTCAGGCAAAGTCAATCTGAATCCATCTTTCAACATTTGGATGAAATTTCGATTGTATTCTAGGCCAGGATATGGCAAAGTGCCTAATGAGAATATTTCCCAAAGGGTCACGCCATAACTCCATACGTCCGAGGCTGAAGAGTATTCATTGCAGGCTAAAGATTCAATAGCCAACCAACGCCAAGGCAAAGGAACCTAAATACTCAAATAGCAGCACGTCGTACTTCTAAGAAATTCATAAAGTTAGCATCAAAATCTTACAGTTCGAGTTCTGACGAAGACAGAATCTTCGTACAATCTCTCAGACAATTCAAAATCTGATATTTTTGCAACAAGATTTTGGTCTAATAGAATATTTCTTGCAGCAATATCTCCATGTATAACATTTAGGTTGGAAATATGAACCATTCCGTTTGCGATTTCTGCTGACCATTTGATTAAATTCAGAGTTGTCATTCTCTCCACACCTTCATATTTTGCTTCGGCAGTAGCACGAGCAGAAATTTTTCGGTTGGTCACGAAATTAAAAAATAACTCCGAATTTTTTCTCAAATGACTCTGAAGGTCACCATTTATGCAAAATTCCAATACAATAAATAACTGACCTGAAAAAAAAAGTTTTATTGTACATAAATATTATTTTAACAAAAAATTCTTACGTTCAATCAGATTATTCGTGCAAGCTCCGATGAGTCTGACGACATTAGAGTGAGTTTTAAGGTACACCATGACCTTGAGTTCAGCCATCATTGCTCTCAAATTATCGCCAGTCGCGCCAGATTTCAAAGTTTTGACAGCTACTGGCAGTGATTGCGTTTTAGGATATGCTGTTCCCTTGTACAAATTTGCAAATTGCCCGGATCCAAGGACGCACTGGTAATCTGCAAATTAGTTAAAATATTTTACACGAGTTGAGTTCAATTTAATTTTGTTACCAATGTCCAAGTCTTCCACATTCATTTCAAGGCTCTCGTCATATTCTGAGTTTTGAGTATTGGCAGAACCCTCGCGTGAAATCAGCTCTTGATTTCCTTGTTTAAACTTTTCAATTTCTAATTCATTCAGTTGTTCGCTTTCACGACGAAAAGCACGATAAAAGTAAAAAATTACAACTGCAACGATTAAGACTATGACAAATAGTATTCCGAATATAGACGCAATTATAATTCCTGTTGTGCAAACAGATGCCTCTGCATTTCGTCTTTCTGTCGTCAAATCATTATCATATGGGACTTGTTTGTCAGAACAATTAGAATTGATATCAGCAAAAATAAATTCAAATTCGGCTGAAATGCAAAGAACCAAACAGATCAATTTTAATAGCATTTTAATAAATTTCAGAATTTGTTCGAAGGTAAAATCAAGAGGGAACTAATAATTATATTTTTCATTCTATGTGAGACATGACAAAATGTTGGACCGACTTTTCCTCAAGAAGAAGAAAAACCACATCAAGATTCTACCAGAAACGCATCCAGTTACATGTCTTGTTTTGCTAATGTGGTCAAAAAATGGTAAGGAAAATCATCTTCCGGTCATACACTCTTAAATGAAAATTATTTTACATTAGTTACTAATAACGGAACAAGAATTTTTGCAATGTTATACAAAATGATATGCTGATAGGATCCTATGAAATACGTATATGAATAATTTTCTGACATTCATGTCCATTGATAGCAGAGAATGAGTGACATTTTAGGTACAAACTTAAGCAAATTGATTATTTTAATCTCAAGTTGTAGATTCAAGGGAGCGCTCAAGCAGCTCAGATATTTTATTCCCCATGCCCATAGCATTAGGACAAAGAAAATTTTGTGTGCCTGTTATGTCAAAATTAATTCAGTCATAAAATTGACTGTGCTTTCCATTCACAAGTATAAAAAGGAAAAATATAAATTTCAGTCTTAGTTCATTCTTGCAAATTCTTAAGAAATTTTATCGATACCTTGAGAAAATTATTGGTAAGATTTTATTAAAAAAAGTTATTCATTTTTTATCTCCATTTGCCCCAAAAATTTACTAAATTTTTTCCAGAAACATTGCGGATTTCCTAATATGTTGAAATTCAAGTTGTGTATTGCCATATTTGTCGCATGTGTCATTTATGCAGTAAGCAAAAAGTTCAATGTCTCAACATGCCCCGTAGTCATTTGTAATATCTTTATTTTTAAATTTATCTAGCAAGGTGAAGAAAGTTGTCCCACGAAATGCAAAGGAAAGGATGCAAGTGAATGTAATTGTGGTGATCGAGCTGGAAAAGGAACATTTTCCTGTCCTTCTGCAGATGCCACATGCGAGTTTTGTTCCAGAAGAATCAACCATTGTAAATTTAATGGAACCAAGGAAGGAAGTGGTTACGATGGACCAGGTATAAATTAAAATTTTAACAAAATTTTTGATAATTAAACAAAATTCAATGAAACTATTTATACAGGGAGCAAGGAAAACAAATGTTGTGACGATGCAAATGGAAATCCAAAACATATAGCATGTGTTAAATCTGATCGCTATAGTGGTCGTTTCTATTGTCTCCCGGCTTGTCACAAATTCAACAATTTCTTGGAATGCGCGGATAAAAATGGTGGAAAATTTAAATCAGCTTATAATTCCTGCACTGGAAAATCAGGGAAGATAAACAAATTTATTGAATGTACTCCGGGTAAGGCAAAGGATACAGATGCACCGAGATAATGTGGGGCAACTGGGGCAACTTGCACCAAAAACCCAGGGGTAACGCCCGTAGATGATTGCTGCGTTAATTTTTCTTGTGAAGATGGGAAATGCAAACCTGAGTGTAAAGAAGGAGATAGCAAATGCAAAGTAAATACGTTAAAAGAACCTTGTGCCCTGGCTGACTCTTTCAGAACAAGGCCTTGCAAAGATTCCAATAGAAGAGAATTTACTCTTAGATTTACAAGCTGTGAAGAATAGAACCAAAAGAACCGAAAAGAACTAAATACATTGGTCCAATGTAGTTTTAACCCAGCCTACCCACCAGAGGAATGTGTGACGACTGAGGCAAGTTGCGAATTTTTTAAATCTGAGAATAATTGTTGTCTAACTCATCGTTGTAACCCCAAGGAGAAGTGTGAGGCACAATGTCCTCCTAATTCTGAAAAAACTTGTAAACCTAGCATTACGAATCAACCATATCATGATATGGCTCCATTCAAAAATTGTACAGATCCTACCGATAAGGTCAAGTATTCAGCGTTTTATTTACAATGCAGTGGGTCAGACAAAGACAACAAAAAGTCCTTCATAGAATGCATTGACACTGAAGGGTCACCACCAAGAGAATGTGCGACCTCTGGCGCCAGTTGTGCTTACTTTGCAGACCAACACGTGTGTTGCCTTAATTTCAAATGTAATCTAAAGGGAAAATGCGAACCAAAATGTCCGGCAGGTTCAGAAGGCAGTACATGCAAACCTATAATGTCCCCTTACCCTTGCGATCCAAAAACAAAATTTGTAAATTGTACGGATAAAGTGACCGGGAAACAATTTTCTTCTTTGTATTTGTCATGTAAAGGAACAGATGAGAAGAAAAATACATTTATTGAATGTGTCAAGTCAAGAAGAGCTCCAAGGGAATGTGGAACGACTGGAGAACCATGTACAAGGACAGGAAATGTATTTACGGACACTTGTTGTAATTATTTTGAATGTGATAATCCAAAAGGTGGGAAATGTAAGGTGTATGAAGTGAAAAAGAAACCTGCTAAATGATGTCAAAATATTCCTGTATTTTTAATAAATGTATTAGAATGACGTGTTTGAATTTTACATTGTATTGCACTAAATCTGGATTCTCATTCACTCTCAAACGTGTAGTCATGCATGGAATATGTACAAAGGATAAAAATTCAATTGCTATTGCTGCTATTCATCCGATTTATGCTAATTTAGGTGTACTGAGTCATTCTCCCTTTATTTCATTAGGTAATAAATTCAATTCACTTGGTCTTTTCTGAAGGTTAGAGCTATAACTTATCAGTTTAACTTTGACATTTGCTCTACGATGGCCAAAATTAACACGAAAATTATTTTAATTATAATTTTTGAAATCATTGGCCTAGTTCTTGGTGTAAAACGAGAGGAGATTTTGTCCTTAGATCCATACTATTCTGTCAGATGGGAAGTGAACGTAGCAAGTGGCTCAGTGACCTTTGACCTTGTAGCTCATACAACTGGATTTGTTGGATTTGGAATATCCAATGGAGGTGGGATGAGTGGAGCAGATATTTTCATTGGAGGAGTTCATCCCAATGGAACAGAATACTTTGGGGTAACTTGAGACATTTTTAATTTTTCTTGAGAATTAGATTTTTATTTTTGTAAAATGAATCTTAAGGATTACCACACGTCGTCAAATACGCAACCAATCCTTGATGCACAACTGAATTGGAATCTTACATCTGCGTCTGAAAATGGAACACATACGCGCATGACTATTTCTAGATTACTCAGTACTTGTGATGAGCAAGACACGCCCATTACTGTACGTTGTATCCAAAATCATATCTAATGTACGTATTATATAATTTATTTTTATTCAATAGAGTGACACGACATATTTCATTTGGGCTTTTGGAGCAACTGATGAAATTAAGTATCATGGAACCACACATCGTGGGAATCGTGTCATAAATGTCCTTGATCCACCTTCACCCGATGTTGACCTTTCAAAGTAAGTCAAAGAAATTTCTCAAAATTGGATATTTTCTACATATAATTTGGTATTAGGTTTAAAGTATGGCGGGTGAATCGAACTACGACATATACAAATTTAGATACTTCGTATTGGTCCACAATTCATAAAATGCCAAATTTGAATGGAACTCACTATGTCGTGGCTGTAAGTTTTTAATTTTTTAATTAACTAATTAGTTTGAATATCAATGCTGCAACTATAGTTCCGTCCAAACCTGATTAGCCCTGAGGCTAAGAAACACACTCATCATTTGACTCTTTTTCATTGTCAATCTCCAAGTGGGAAAAATGCAACAGAATTTTTTGAGCCAATGGTTAGGAAGCCAGGATGGGAAAGTTATGGAGATCCAGCATCTCCACTCAAATATTGCTTCAGGATTTTGTATGTTTGGGCCACTGGTGGAAATGTATGACCTTTTTATAAAAAATTCGAATATGCAAGCATAATTATTAAAAATTTATTCAGGCCTTCATCTTTCCGGAAAATGTTGGATTTCCTATCAACGAGAAGGGAAAAAATGAATACTACATGTTTGAAATTCATTTTGACAATCCAGAGAATTTAAAAAATGTAAAGTTTGAAGCTTCTGTCGATATTTTTTATACATCTGAGAAAAGGTAAATAAAAAAAAGACTCAAATCATATAATTTGCAAGATTTATTGGATAATTTTAGGAAATTTGATGCTGGCTTGGCTATTGTTGCCCATAATATGAACACATCTCAAATGATCCCGCCAAAATCTCCAAGCTTTACAACAGTTGGTCATTGCAGCTCAAAATGTACGACAAGACTTGTGCCAGAAGGAGGAGTCAATGTCTTCAATGCATTTCTTCATTCACACAAATCAGGAAGAAAATTAAAAGTTCGTCAATTCCGCAATGGGAAGGAATTGCCTTGGATTGCTAATGATGAGAATTATGATTTTGACTATCAACAAAATCGTCCATTCAGAAAATATGTTAAAGTCCTTCCTGGAGATCATCTTAGTTATGGTAAGCACATACGCATGCGCAAGGGTATACTTTAAGCGGTAAATATTAAATAAAATCTTTTTATTTTGCAGAATGTCAGACTAATACAGAATGGACAAATGGAACGGTACTTGCTGGATTTTCCTCACGTGATGAAATGTGTCAAGCTTTCCTTTGGTATTACCCAAAGTCTAACCTTGGATTTTGTGGCAGTTATTACACTAATTTTGAAAAGTTATTTGGATATTTTGGTATCGAGCACGTTAATTGGACTTCGTGGCATGACTATGACCCAATCGTGACTCTACCATCTAAATATGCAAATAAGACGTTCACGCAAGTCCTAAATTCGTTTCCACCTTCTTTCTGGACTCAAGATTTGAGGAATGAAATCCAAAAGGAACTCAGGTATGGAGAACACGAAGATTTCACGTGTGGTCCTTCCTTTGTCAAGTATCCACATTTCGATACTCCCTACGTTAGACAAAGTCCTTGCGACAGTTCACACGGAAATAGTATTTTAACAACAAACGTGTTGAGCTCATTTACGATGGTTTTATTTGGACTAATCATTTCTTTCTAATTCACCAGATACAACATAAATTCAGAATTAAGATTTTATTCTAAAATCTTATTTGCGCTATTTAAACGACGTTTTAACTACAATTTTTAGAAAGAAACCATTGACAAATAAAATTAATGTCGATTGTAGTTTAACTAGAACTTTTTCTTTTATGATGAATTATCCCAGACTATACTGCAAATAAAGCAATGAAGTCGAGTTGCTTGAAAATCAGAATGTTGTTCCTGCTATTAGGCTCGGATGACTAACTACAAAATATTAATTAAATTTATACATTGAGTTATAACGGGGTGTAGTCGCTCATCATTGCGTCCAGTTGAATTTTGAGTTTGTCAAATTTTGGCCTCTCAGTTGGAAGGTGCTTCCAGCACTCCAGAATTACGTTGTAACTTTGTAACAAATCAAACCATTGAGTTTACTTTAATTTCCACAGAAGAATTGAGTAGTAGTTGTATCAATTTTGCACTTACATTTCATAAGTTGCAAATTCTGGCAATGGTAACCTGAATCCACCTTTCAACATTTGGATGAAATTCTGATTGTATTCTTGGCCTGGGTATGGCAGAGTCCCCAATGAAAATATTTCCCAAAGGGTCACACCATAACTCCATACGTCAGAGGCTGTTGAAAATTCAGTGAATGCTAAGGACTCCACAGCTAACCAACGCCAAGGGACAGGAACCTAATAATCAGTTCAATGTTTATTCAATTACATAATCTTGAAGGACTTGAAAAGATAAATTCTTACAACACGTTTTCTGACGTAGAGTGAATATTGGTATAAATTCTTAGATAATCCGAAATCTGATATTTTTGCAACAAGATTTTGGTCTAATAGGATATTTCTTGCAGCCAAATCTCCATGTATGACATTTAGATTGGAAATATGAGCCATCCCATTTGCAATTTCCGAAGACCATTTGATCAAACTGAGACTTGTCATTCTGCTCGCATTTTCTGTTTCAGATTTTGCATCAGCAATTGCCTCAGGAGAAATAATTCCTCTGGTCACCAAATTTAAAAATCGTTGCGAATTTTTTCTCAAATGAGCATGGAGGTCACCGTTTGAGCAAAATTCCAATACAATATAGAGTTGATCTTTGCATAAAAATGCATCATTGAATTAGAAATTTTTACAGCTCAACCAATAAATAATTAAATGGAAGCTTACGTTCAATTAAATGGTTTGTGCAAGCTCCAATGACCTTAATCACATTAGAGTGAGTTTTGATGTATAACATGATTTTGAGTTCAGCCATCATTGCTCTCAAACTATCTCCACTTGCATAAGGTTTCAGAGTTTTGATGGCTGCTGGTAGAGGTCTGGCTTTGTGGTTCGCTGTTCCTTTGTATACAATTCCAAATTGGCCAGATCCAAGGGGGCATTGGTAATCTGATAGGACGAATTGAAATTAAATACATTTTTTTTTACAGGGCAGCTCAAAACTAACCGGATAATTCAAATGTCTTATTAGAACGAAAAGCTGAGAATATTGATATTACAATCTTTTTATATACTTTTCCCGTAAATGTTTATGTACGTCCGAGATTGATAAATTTTTGGTATTCTTTTACGAACAGTCAATTAAAATAAAACAGGAAGAGCATTTTTAATGTTTCTGCCAGTACCCCTTGCACGGCCACTTTTAGCTGGAATTCGATTGTGCATTCAAGCGTTTATCCCGGATTTTTAAAATTAATATATAAACAAGAGTTATTTCAAATCTCAGTTCCTATTTGGATATCATGTGTATAAATTTAAATCTTACCAATATCCAAATCTTCTAAATTTATTTCAACACTTTTGTCATATGCAGAGTTCTGAGGATTATCAGAATTGCCGGGTGAAATTAGTTCCGGATTTCCTTCCTTAAATTTGTCAATTTCCTCTTGGCGTATTCGTTGGTTTTCACGGCGAGAAGAGCGAAGAAGATAAAACGTTACAACTGCAACAATCGCAACTATGACAAAGAGTATTCCAAATATTAGACCAATTACTGATCCCGCGTTGCTAACAGGAATTTCTTCTTTTATTTTCTCTATAAAATGGGATTATATTAGTGCTATGTTCTTTCGCTGTCTGTTTTAATTAGATATGTCATATTTACGATTCACTTTAATGAGTGCTAGAGCTCTTTTCTGATCTGTTTTTATCTTATCTGCATTACGAGTGAAAACGCCTGGAATTAAAAACAAAACCAAAAAAATTTGATCAGTTCACTTTTCTTACACAGAGAATACCATTTTTCCAAATAAATGGAGAGACGTGAACTAATTGTTCATTTGTGCATGAAATTCCAGTGACTTCCAAATGATGTATTTGAATTCTTGTAGATATGAACAAAGTTTCTTGTGTTGAACTTTCATTACTTTCAGTTATGTATTCTGCAATTAACTAAAGCAATTAAAATCGAAAATGAGACAATACTTTCAAATCAAATATTTTTACCTGAAGTGATCAAACCGTATGATTTATTTCGAAACTCAAATTCCCAGTACGAATGTGAAATTATGAGCATAAGTGGTACCGTACAATTTGCAACCACAAATTCATTTAGGTATATCTCTGGTTTATCCACGGACGCTCGAAAATAGTCTGAGCTATCCAAGGAAACTGCATTGTTTAGAGCGCCTAAATCGAAATCCAAATTAGAATAGTTTGAACTTAGGAATGAATCATGAATTACCCCAGCGTTTTCCTATAGTGGGGTGTGTGTAGGCGAAGAATATTGACATGACATCTTGTTGAAACCCAACACAACGACCCATTCCAGAGACATGAGAAGAATTTCCAGATTTCTTCAGTCGAAATTGAGCCGTTCTATCATTGTCAATAGTCTTCAGTCTAAGCTGATAAACCTAACGTATGTCCAAAATTAACAAATCATTCCCCATTATATGAAAATATTAAATTTGTCGATTCACTTGATCCGTATAAAGTAATTGTGATTTCATTTGACAATCGTTTAATGTTGAGCACGGGACGAAGGAGGCTTGAACTGTAGATGGCGCCGGTGATAAACAGCTAAGGTATCTATTTGTAATATCTATTGTCATTGGCGGAATGGAATTTACACGACCTTCAAAAACACAGATTGAATTTTAACGAATTGAATATTCAAAGGTTGTAACGATATGATATCTCTAGTACACTTACGAGCCCGAAGTAAATAGTTCCATTCCTGAACAATACTCTCTGCTTCTGTTTTACATATAACTGTCATGTTTAGGTTGTAAAACTTTTCTCTCCCTCTTATTCTTTTTTTTAAATACGTAGTTTCAAATTCTTCTGATATTTTTATCCTGAGTTTTGCTTGGCTTTTGTAATAGTGATCATTTTCAGTGCTCATCATAATGGTTTTATCAAAGGGAAAGTCGGTGGATATCTCAATTGTTTGAGTCGAATGACAAGTAAAAGTGTAGAATTCACCAATCCCAACGTAAAGAGTCATGTTTGATTCAATCGGCTCGAATATATTATCTACATTTAAAGTAAATAAAAGCACACTAATTAACTAAGCTCGCATGATATATATTAATCTTACCTGAAAATGGAAGTATATTTACCAAAGCTATCTCATTTGGAATTTTATTGAATTGTTCCTGGATTTTGCAGGTTAGTTTGCCTCCATTTTTCCAGAAAAGTTTCATTGTTTTATATTCATCTGTATCCTTTAAAAATGAAATGCAATGAACGTTGGAATATCTGAGCGCACTGACTTCAAAGCTAGGATAATCCTAAAAAGTATTTATACAACATGGGTTAATTTGTTTACCTAATTCTCGGTCTTATATAGCTTGACTTACTTCTCCCTCTTCATTTTTAGGTGTAACGAGAACACTTAAATTTTGAGGGTAATTATAGGTACAACGTACAATGAATGCGTTTTCAACAACTCTATCTTCAAACATATCGTTTGGTTGCTCCAATGTTGCATCTCTGCCTATTTTAACTAAACCACTGTTCTGAGTACCTCCTGCATGTAAACCTAGAGTCAATTATCGAAGTTTGCAAAACTGATTTTGTCCTTCTCACCATACAAGTAGAGTCCAACTTCAGGAACGACATATGTAAATCCTCTCTTCCTATCTCGTTCGCCACAAGCATAGGACCCACTAGCGTTCACATCTATTTTTAAAAGAGTGATTGTTGTCGTATAGCAAATATAAGGATCCAAATGCTTAGGGTTTTCCACCTCCGTGTAAAAGCTTACTTGAGAATTGACAAATGCCTAGAAAAATAAATGAACCGAGTCAAAATAAAATTTAACAAATTGTATATTTGATGGTTTTATTTTACTGAAGTAGGATAAATTTTCCAAAGGACGGGATGGCGCGACGAGCAGTTGAAAGACAAAACTTGAACTCCTGGCTTGATTGTATACACGGGAAAATCATCGTAAAAATTGTTAATGCTGGTTGGCATCTGAACGACAGAAGATTCCGAGACTTGTAAGGATGGAGTTTCGTCAGTGCATTTCAAATCCAGATCAGCAAGAATTAATTTGGCTGAAATGTAGAGACTCGTACATATAAAATACAACAGCATTTTTCTAAGACTCAAAACTTTTACGGAGAAAATAAGCAAATCCTGCTGCTAAAACTAAAAAGGTTGGGTAATAATTGCTCACTCTTCTTTAAGGAAAACAGAAACCACATTTCCATCCTGTGTTTTAACTACTTTATGTAGTGAACTAGTGATAGTTTGATGCTTGGTTTGGCTGGTCGGGTATTCTAACCTCATCCCTGTTCTCAGATCCACAGCAAGATAGAGGCAACTTTCATTTCCTTTTCATTCCACTGATGACCCTACTGACATATGTGAAACCCCCACAAATGGACACGTACTTCTGGTGACCTAATATTCCGAATTTCATCAGGTTAAAATTTTTTTTAAAAATTTACATGAAAAATATGTTTAGGAATAGAATACACTTTTTATTTTAGTAGAAAGAATGTGTCTTGAAGGAACCCAATTTTGACTAATTAGAATAGTGCAAAGAAACTAGTAATTCCCTTAGATACACGAGCCTTTCTTTTTCTGCTCCTATGTCAAGCAATGGATTAATTGGGCGGGCGATCCATATGCAGTAGCAAACGAAGCGAGAAAAGTCCTGGTGTAGTAGGAACAAGAATGCTGATTAAATAAACCGTAGCAACGTTATACAAGCTGTCTAAGCATTCAAGCTAAAATAAAACAAGTGGTTGATTAGGAAATTAAACCAACACAAGTTAGATACAAGTATGAAGTATTTGCTTCCAATAAATTAGTCGGATGATTGCCGTTTGAATAGCGTTGTAATGACAACAGGATCTATCGTTAAGCCCTAGACGAAATCTGTCAATTTTCATTTGAATTTTTGAAATGAACGGAAGGAAATTTTGGACCAGACCATCCAAGTATTAATTAGGCCCTTGACATCTCTCGATTGGCGCAAAGTTTTTGAAAATTGGTTAAGAACTCTTGTAGGAGATGTGTTCACAAGCCGAAATTAAGCAGCATCATTTTGGAGTATTGATTGTGAATTGCGATTGTTATTTCACGTTGTTAGAAACATGGTCGCCTTGGTTATATTCAATTTACATGTTTCCATTTGATTCGGTCTATATAGCTAGATGCCCTGGACTGTAACATCGTCCTAAGCACACCGGGATAACCAAGGACTGAAACACAAATCCGAGGAGTTTTTCGATTTGGTCAAGAATTACGAACTGTAGAGAGGGAACAAACAGATCACACGTTCGCATTAGCTGGGCTTTGCCATCTAATAATCATGAATCTTAAGTATAGGTAAGATTAAATTTTGTGCTAAAGCTGGGATGCATTATGATTGATATGACTGCATGGTCTTTGGACTTGAAACTAGTTGATATCTGTAGGATTAATCATGTGTATCAACTCTTTATTAATTTCGCATTCTTTTGCGGAGTGTCACTACTTTACCTATCTTATCAATTCCTCAATAGACCAACAAATAAAAAATAAAACCAACAACGCCAATGTTTCAACAACGATCTCAGACATCATTCTTCTTCCCCTCATTAGTATTTTATTTACAATATCGCTCGGCCTATATAGTGGTAGATTATTTCAGAGTAAAAGAAATTATTCACTTCTATACATAACTTAAATCAAAAGTAAGTAATAAATTTTATCTATAACTCAAAGCTTATTATTGAAAATTAATGTATATAAGGAAAATAGCCTAACGAATTTGCCGCCTCCTAAAGAATGATGGAATTCGTGATTAACTTTTGCTTATGGACTAGTATACCCAATTGCGTGTTCATACATATGAATTTATTTAAGTGAATTCGGTCTCTGATGGACACATCCTGCGACTATCGTCTTAACTCTAAAGTAGTAGGTTTATCTTTCTTTCTCGTAATCAATAAACTTATATTAAACAAATCTGCTAAGCGTTATCCAAATGATTTTGCTCATTTTGGATAACAAGAAGTGAGTCAGGTTAACAATTACGTACGTTTGTTACTTACAATGGATTGTCCTGTCTCTTCTGATAATTTCAACTTAAACAGCCAAATTTATTAGTAAGAGTACCTTTTATTGATCATTACAAGCAGTACCGTTCAGAATGTTTCCTAGAGTTTTCATTCAAATTTTGACAACCACAGCAAGTGACTTTGTAACCTGATGAGCTTTTGGAACATTCTCACTTATCCGAGAAACGAAAGAACAGATGCATAACTGGAAAACGAATTTACGTGTTCATCTAAACAAACATCCTCCTTAAAGAGAATAATTCTATGAACTATTGCTAGTTCATATTGACTAAATCCCTGGCCATTGCACTAAATAATCGCTCAATTTAACCATTATTTTAAGATGGCGCCTTGATTAAATAGTATTTTGACAAAACATGACAAATTTATTTTCGAATACGATAGATGCATTTAAAACAAATTTAACTATTACTATTAAACAAACTCGGTTGTCCTATAATAACTTTGCAAAGCAACGCTGAATAGGCCTTTGACATCAATAAATACTTTTAGTTTGACTGCAATTTAATTCAAGTGAATGACGAGACTAATACGGACAGAATAGTAAAGAAAAGAAATGAACTGTAAAACGTGACCAATAAATTGTCAGTGTAGTCTATGAATAAGACGGGCGAAGGTTGTAAAAGTTTCCATGAAAAGTTTTTCAAAGTGGCCGATTTGTACTGTGACTGGGATGAAAAAATTGAGAACCCTCAGTCTCAAACCATTATTTGTACTATCAGGCTTTAACCCAAGAATGATTATTGTATTAATTGCGCAAATTCTAAGGCAAAGATGTATACAATTGATAACATTCAAGTACGTTTATTACCGCCAATATTATGACTGGAATGGTTGCATACAATCTTATCACAGCAAACTGACAAAAAACAATTATGCCTAAGGTAGCTGCATTCTTGAATCTGGGTTGAATGAAACATATTTTGACGAAATTTCAGAGTAATACCGAGTCGTGCTTGCTGGATTTTCTTCATATGATGAAATGTGTCAAGCTTTTCTTCAAGATATGTCCAACCTTGGATGTTGCATTCATTCATTTTAGATTTTAGTCGCAAACTTTTAGACTTTCGAGTCAGACAAATATTTCTATTTGTAACTTTTTTTAGTTTGATCTGTTTAAACGATAAACATGCAGTCAATATAAGGTTTGTCCAGAATACTATATCAGTTACGTGGGTTTGTACCGTACGAACAGTCATAATAGATGGGACGAGTTGGGCAAGATTTTTAGATACATTTGACAGGAAACGTTATTAGGATAAACCGCCCACTTAATTCCATTCACTTCACTCCCATTGCTTCTGATGATTTGAATTATTTACTTATGTACGTGGGCTAGATTTCAAGATAAACTACTCAAGCGGATAGGACGTCACGGAATTGATAGAAAAGGTTACTTACGATGATGAAAAGATAAAATGAATAGGAATATTGATTGATTTACTTAAGGATACAGAGCCAAGGCCCAGGTCTTTCTACTTAAAGCTGGTCTTGTCATTCCCAGTTTGAGCAGAACAAAAAGTCAACTTGTGTGTTTCAGAATGAAGTCCAAATTGACTGCCCAGTACATAAATTTAGCCCCGAAGCTCGGATTCATTAAAATTGAGATGAATCTGTGGACCATGTGTTTGAAATTAGTAGAAAATCGCACGGTTAATTTTGCGTATCATCTCATCATAATTTTTACTTTCTTTCGTGGAGTGTCACTCTACTACATGTCCTATGGGATCATCAATGGAGAAACTAACGTTTCGATAACTCTATCAGACCTTATTCTTCTTCTCTTCATTACATTTTGGTTTACTTTCTCCTTTGGTTTCTATATAGTAGATTATTTCAGAGTCAAAGAAATGATTCATTTTTACAATGAACTCCTTAATCTACAAACGGAAGTGGAAAGTAAGTAATTTACTATCTTAATTTATGCATATTCAACAGCTTATTAAGTTCAACGAATATAGAAAAATGGCCTAACAAGTTTGATGCCTCGAGGAGAACAATGGAATTTATGATCAAGTTTTGCTTGTGGTCCAGTTTGCCCAATTGGATATTCATATCTGGGGGGTTTATGATTGAACAGAATAAGCCATTCCAATTGTATTTTTGGCTCAATGAGTTTTTTCCTTGGTGGTTCAATTTGGTCATTCGTTTAACCATGCCGATTTTGGATTCGTATTTGCTCCTCGCGAGCTATGGAGTTGGAATTCCTTGGTTTTATTTTAGTTTGACGTATTATACAGTCACAAATGTTGGGTTAAAACTTTTGAGGTAATTTTTCGTATTCTTGATTATAAGTAAATATCGAATAAATTAATTAATTTTAGGGAGGATTCTCCACAAAATCCTGGGACAATAGCCCTGTATCGAAAATACCAACTCTTGAATGGAATTTATAACAAATATTTTGCTACGACGTATGTCCCCGTGTTCTGGACACTTATTGGAATTTCTTGGACATTCTTAGCTTGCATTGTAATCGGAACACAGAAAACAATGGATCCAAAAATTCACCTTGCATGCCTAGCCTGCTTGATTGGATTTTCAATTAGCGTTTCACTTTTTCTTCTCACTGCTGCATCTCTTAATTTATGTTCGAAAGCTATTCTGGATAACTGGAGCAAAATTGGTAAAAATAAAGAATCAAGGGCTGTACTGCTCAACAAAGCCAATTTGTTTATGGAAAAGAATATCAAAAGCTTGCGTCCGATTGGAGTTCATGTCCACCAATTTTTTCTTACACAAAAATCGTCAGCAATCAATTATTTTCGAATCCTTACTGATAATGCAATCACCATTCTCTTGGCAATGAAATGATAGTTATGAGTTATGATACTAGGGTGACAATATTTTCAATTTGTTGGTTAAAGTTAGTTAGGTAATAGCTTTATTCAATGGTCAATCTTTTCAGAATAAACTGAGAATAATTTTTAAAGATAATAATTTGAATAAAGTAAATAAATCTGCAGTAATTTGTTTATTAATTAGGAATTATTTTATTGATTACTATTATAGATTCCCGGAGTCTGGTTATGTAAATAAACAACTCATCTCATATCTCTTACCATCTAAATTATTTCCTTATCAGGATTCTGCAATGATTATATTATGCCACCAAATAAATCCACAGCTGCACCCCGACGTACAATGTTGTTATTACTAGTATGAATTTAATTCATCCGAAATAATAGTCAAATATGACTACGGTCGGTAGACAATTTCCTCGACTTCCGTTTTAACATGGTAGCTCTAACTTTCTTTCCCTTATTCAATATATTCATTTTAAACTATAAGTAGTAATCCAAATGGCCTAGCTCATTTAGGTCACTAAATAGTGAGTTAGGTCCAATTTAGGTTGTCCGGTATATTCTGGCACTTATTTTGAAATTCTCCGAATTCCCGCCATTATGAGGTATCAATTTTTGAAATTGAGAAAGAGCAATCGGAGTGGTAGTAGATGTGGACTCATCCTTAACTCGAAGCTCTGGTTTGCCAAGAAAGAACTGTAAATTCTTCAGTTTTGGAAATCTGATTGGTTCTAGGCAATTCTACAATTGCTCATAATTTTCAATGATCAATTGAAACTCAAGTGAGTGTTTCAAGGGTGTGGCAATTCTGAAGGATGAAGAGATTTATAGCACGCCAGAAGAGTGGAACTGAAATCAGTTTCAAACTTTTTCCATTCTCATCAAGTAGTTTCTTCAAATTCTGTATTTTGTAATCTTCCCATTCCAGTCCAATCAACTCAAATTTTTCAATGTAAGATCCAAGTAAAGTGGGACAAACTACAACAATTTAAAAAATAAAATAGATTAAATAATGTTATTTTTTTAGAAATTTAACAGGATTTTCAATACCAATGATATTGTTAAACATAAATTGCATACATTTGAGTTTTAATTGTTTGAGTTTGTTTGTGTTTTTTAGAATTTCGGGATGTTGAGTTGATATGGGGAATCTTTGGAGAATGGGAAGCGATCCCAGTCTGGAAATAAATCCAACTGGCACTTTAATTTAATAAAATTTGTTCAACTTAAAGCAACCTGGATGTTTTGAATTTTGTTATAATTAGTTTTAATAATTAATTACTATGATTCAAGAATAATGTTTAGGCTTGTCAACTCTAACAAACATAGCTGACTGTACATACCTTTAACAATAATTCATAATTGCTTATTGTCTTTCCTCACATACTTCTCATCTCACTCCTGTTCAAAGCTCAGACTTACATTACATTGAAAATTAAACTAATAATATTGAGGGTACAAGTGGAATTGCCTAATGAAATGCACGTGGGTTCAAGGCTGCGATTGATTATTTGAACAATGCAAGTGGCTTGATGTCTTAGCTTAATAGATTTTAATAATTTACGAATGTTTTCTCTGGTTTTGCAAAAACAAAACTTGCCTTTTCCTTCGAAGAATTAATGAAATTGTACATTTTTTTAAGTAAATTAAAAAACGTTGAAGTCACTGCAGTTACCTCTTGGCTCAGGCCAAGAGAGCAGATGGGTTCAAGGCTGCGATTGATTATTTGAACAATGCAAGTGGCTTGATGTCTTAACTTAATAGATTTTAATAATTGATGAATGTTTTCTCTGGTTTTGCAAAAACAAAACTTGCCTTTTCCTTCGAAGAATAAATAAAATTGTACATTTTTTAAATAAATTAAAAAACGTTGAAGTCACTGCAGTTATCTCTTGGCTCAGGCCAAGAAAGCAGCATAAAAATGAGGTGGATTAAACTTGCAATCGGATTATCCGGTGATTTAGGATATTACGGAATATCCAAACCATTTAAATGGAATTCAACCAAAGGAAGAATGATCATAGTTAAACAAAAGTGGCATATATGGATCAGATGTTTTATGATGTCATTGGCCATACTGTCGACATTTGGAAGGATATTACGAAATATCCAAACCATTTAAATGGAATTCAACCAAAGGAAGAATGATCATAGTTAAACAAAAGTGGCATATATGGATCAGATGTTTTATGATGTCATTGGCCATACTGTCGACATTTGGTCAAATCTATGGAATTGCAAGAAAATTTTACCAAGGATCAGCTTCACTGACGGAATTCGTTGTGATATATCATATTGGGGTATGTATCATATCGACTGTTGCCTATTTTGGAAAAAAGAAGATAAGAAGTTATTTCCCAATTTCCAAAACGTTCTGGATTTATTAATCTTTCTGCAGTCCCAATAACTCTCCTGGATATACCCATCTATGGACAAATGGATTCAATAAAATGCAACGTTACTGCTTCAGACATCCGTAACATGTATCATATCATTATTCTTACATATGAATGTTTAAGCCTTAAGGAATATACATTTTGCAAGTGAATTCAATGAGGATACTCCTCAACCTGAACCACGTGATTGCCCAGTTCAAGAATGCCCTGTACTCTAAGCACCTGAGAATGGACGTGTGAGTGTGGATGGTCAATCTGTTGGTTCTGTCGCTGAGTTCCTATGTAACCAAGGTTACTTGGTCAATCTCAACTTGTTAACAAGAATCTTCAAATCCACGTAAAGGGGATGGTGATCAACCAATTTGTTGTTTTTGTGATTATCACGATCACAATCATGAGAAGAATGACCATCCTTACCTACCACAATGTCCAGAAAACTCAAAATACTGTCTGTTGCACTTTAAAGATCTTTATAAAATTGACGATTCAAGTATTAGCAATCTGATCTTAGCCAATTCGTTGTCAGATAATTAGATTTGAAATAATATTTGTAACGGATTTTAAGTTTCTGTACTCACTGAGATTTATTACATCTACGTTTTGATAAATTAAAATTAAATATATGATGAAATTTTCATTTTTTCTTTGATTGTTTTTAAATTATCAAAACGGGATAATTGTCATTTTTCTTTTCACTTTTTGCCAAAGTCAGATAAAATATACTTAGTCTCGCTATTATTAAAACATATGCAACCAGAAATACAGCAATTAATTTAGCACTTATAAAATGTCTTTATTTTCTGCACATCCATAGCTGATAGAACAGTATTTTCGGTCGTGACTGGTCTATAGCCTGACAGTTTGATTGTGTAAGCCTTTTTCCCGGAATAAGCAAAAGCATGATCAGGATAATGCATAACACTATAATAATCATAAGGTAAACCTAATGTTGTATATTCTGCAGAATTAACCAAGTTATAAGCATAATGATAAGTAGGGTCGATATTTCCCCAATTCATTTGAATATAATTATCCCTATCTGCCCTATTGTGCTCGTGTTCCATTCCAATGGCATGACCAAATTCATGAATCATTGCGGGTAGACGGACACATTCTCCATACATTTTGAAAAATTGCTTACCACCCATTTTACCCACGTCCGAATAACAATAAGGTAGAAACTTGTTGACCTTGACCATCATCAGGTGTTATAAACAAATAATCGACTTCAGTAGTGCGTGGATAAAATCTAACGCAAGTTTTTGTATGGTATTCATTCATGGCAGCCAGAACGATGCTACGCTCATTGGCTGTGTATAATGAGCTGATCACATAAGGAATACGGGCATTTGTCCAATATCGGGATGGAACTCGGTTAAAATTCTTCGGATTGGCCTAGAATTTAAAATAAGTGTTATGCCTGACGTCATATATTATAGAATATATTCATTTACTCACCAATTGAGCTTGCGCACGACGATTATACAAATATGAGTCATGCTGATATTCGACAGGTGGCGAATTTGCTGCTATTATTTGAAAAATAATTTAAAAATTAGACTAAAATTATTTTTTAATTTGAATTTAGGACTTGCCTTCTGAAGCTAAGGAAAATATCCCTGCAAATATGAAAACATGAGCAATTTCAATCATTTTTTCAGGTAATGAATTTCTAAGGTAAGAATTTTGACTCATTTTATACCAAAGTAATTTATAAAAACAAACCAATCAATTTTTGTAATTTGACAGCGTACACGCACTAGCGGTTAAGGCTGGTTTTGTTTGACGCTTTTAGTTGTGTTTATTCAGTTGATACCTTCTTGTCAAATTTAAATTAATTGCCATTCGTGTATAGCAATTTATTTACACGCGTTAGCCAAAATGAATGGAAATGACAAATTGCCAGCAGGTATAAAATTTATTTTCATTTGACATTCAATGCCAATAATTTTTCAGTTGTATAATACGTAATCCTTTCAAAGACACTTAACCTTGCAGCTTTGAGGGTTTGATTTTCAAGCTTTTTACAAATTCCATGGATGCAGAATAGGGTTCTCAAAGCTTTACGTAGATAATACACAAGACAGACACGCTTAACAAACTCCCAATCAAAATGTGGA
>WJEZ01000828.1:0-22416 GCA_009869925.1 Thalassaphorura encarpata
GGCCTAGGCCTAAGCCCAGATACAGACGAGGAGCCAAGCCACAAAGCCCGCCAATCTGTAGTCCTGGATAAACTGGAATCTGCTGCGGTGTGAGGAAAACTAGGGTTTGTTTACCTATCCATTAGGATTATTCCAAGCTACGCACCTGATCCTGAACTACAGTTAAATTTTTAAGTAGGCAAAACTTTTAACAACCCCAAGCCTCAAGATGGTGAACCGAAAGGGGCTCATGGCCCCACAAAATACTTTCCTCGACACAATTGCCACCAGATTCGATGGAACACGTAAGTTTTTACAGATTTTTTCTACTACAAGTTGAAAAGTTCACAACCTTTAGCCACATAGCCAGTTGACCCGAATTTCCATCCCATAATCTATTTTTTGTTCAACAAATTAGTTGCTATTTTGAATTTTATTGGGTAGCGTGATAGTTCACTTATTTAAAATACAACTTAGTCCTAAAGATTCAGAACCTGGCAATGGACGAAGTGTAGCTTTTACAAAACTGATGATAAGTTTACATGAAAAATTATAATTTACGAACGATATCACGTCATTTATATTCCAATGAAAACTAATGACAATTTTTGGAACCAAAACCCGAATTAATTTTACAAGATAAGACTTAGTAATTAATTTTTGGGTAATTAATTAGTGCCAAGCTTAAGAAATTTGAAAGAATTCGTAGCCAATAGCGAGGGGAAAGCGATAGCGAGTTGAGTGAACTTTCTTTCTTTCTTTCTTTCTACTTTCCACTTGTTTGGTAGGATGTCAGTTGATTCTCCTTTATCATAGTTCCGCACTATTGGAGTCACTATATTCCAAAAACCACTCAGTTGTCTTGTCAGCCATGATGTGGGTTGTGGTAGCGAAAGCGAGTTGAGTGAACTTTCTTTCTTTCTTTCTTTCTACTTTCCACTTGTTTGGTAGGATGTCAGTTGATTCTCCTTTATCATAGTTCCGCACTATTGGATTCACTATATTCCAAAAACCACTCAGTTGTCTTGTCAGCCATGATGTGGGTTGTGGTATGGTGTGGTCGTATCCCATGTCATTTCTGGAACTTAGTTCCCAGAACTTATAATCCGACACCGACACCCACCCACACACTTTTCATTAATTAATGACGGAATGAGTCAGCGAAGCGATAAATTTAAATTTTTCTACGAGAACATGAATAAAAGAGTTGAGCAAATGAGCAAAGCGTCAAAATTAGGTCGCATTCCCATCCCACTACTCCTCATTTACTTAGGCTAACGTTATGTTACATTCTATCCGTTGAATTTCTCCAAAAGAGAAAGTCGAGAAAGTGAGCGAGCGAGCATTTCTCAAACTTAACCCGATCTTCTGTTACTCGTACCCGCATTCGGAGATAGAAACAGGTCGAAGGAGATAGAACTGTGCTAAGGAGCTGAGGGAGTCTAATGAGAAATGACTTGAGACAAACGTAATTTTAACTCAACCGAAAACTCAACTCAAGTCAGTGCAGTCACAGTGCTGTCAACCGAATAACAAAATCTAACTAGGATAGGACTAGAAGAAATTGAGAATCAGATGGAAATAGAATCTTGAACTAAAAATTGAATATCTATATATTGGAAAATCTCACAATGCTATATTTGACATTCTGACGTCAATTTGGAATTATTTGGTTTAGGATTTTATGTCTAGTCATCTTAAGTTTCCTTACAGTACTGGCATCTCTAATCTTTTGTCAAGATATTCTATTATAAGTATTTGGACAATTCACATCTTACTGTTCACAGTTTGCTGGGCGTAAATTATTTTAACTTTATCCGAGACGACTTCCAGAACTAAAACCCGTATGAATTTCATTCCAAATTCATTTCATTTGTGCAACATTTCAATCACTAGAAGAAATTGAGAATCAGATGGAAATAGAATCTTGAACCAAAAATTGAATATCTATATATTGGAAAATCTCACAATGCTATATTTGACATTCTGACGTCAATTTGGAATTATTTGGTTTAGGATTTTATGACTAGCCATCATAAGTTTCCCTGCAGTACTGGCATCTCTAATCTTTTTTATTCTATTATAAGTATTTGGACAATTCACGTTCATAGTTTGTTTAATTCTGGGCGTAAATTATTTTAACTTTGTTCGAGACGACTTCCAGAACTAAAACCCGTATGAATTTCATTCCAAATTCATTTCATTTGTGCAACATTTCAATCTTAATTAGCCTCTAGCTTCATCCCTATCTCTTTACTCGTTTATGAAATACAATTTCAACACTAGTTTTTCGTTATGGTCTGAGTTCAGTGTTGAACTGATGGCTAAAAGCTCTGCGTACCTTCTACTTCTAACTTTAGGCTTTGAGTCTGGTTCATACACGATGACATAATTAAAATATGATGAAGAATCCACTCTCAGAAATGTGCTAGAAATGTCGGAAGAGGACAACTCGTCAAGATATTATGTTAGGCATAATTCAATTAAGTCTCCGTGGTCCTCCCTTGGCTTCTTCTTAGAACACCAGACATTTTAAGTTGTTTTAGAAGTGTGCCACTGCCTGGTCTGGCCTGGGCTGCCTGCCACCACGAAGAAGGAGTGAAGCCACAATTCTCTCTGGCAGGCCTCGACGTGACAATTTCATTAAAGAGGTTCCGTAGAAATTTGATTGAGGATTTATACAGTTAGGAACGACGGGATGGGGTCGCCACTGCTACTGCCGTGCCGTGCCAAGAAATAGGAAATGTACGAAAAGTACCAAATTGAATAATTTTCATGACCCAGATTTGGGAGAGTAGAATCTTAATGACTAATTCGCAGATTTGTACGGTGCTTGCGAAACTGACAGCCTAGACTTTGAGCAACCTACTTTCCAAAGTGCAATAACATAAATCCACTCACTGAAATGGAAAGACATACACCTGAATTTCAATTAGGTTTCAACTAAAGTGTTTAGGATAATTTGATTTATTTAAAAGAAATCCGTATGTCACAATTCTTATAAGAACAAAGAGCAAGTCTATAGAAAAAACGGTCGTGGTGGTTTTGTTTTCCTGTTCAGCGCTTTTCTAAATGCCAAGTTTTCTCTCATAAATGTTAATTTATCTTGTTCCAATTCCAACTTTTCCATTTCCAGGTTCAATTGTGCCTCCCTCAGTCTCAATCTTCGTTCTTCCAATTCCAATCTTTTGGCTAGATTTAAATGCCAAGCTTTCCCTCATAAATGTTAATTTATCTTGTTCCAATTCCAACTTTTCCATTTCCAGGTTCAATTGTGCCTCCCTCAGTCTCAATCTTCGTTCTTCCAATTCCAATCTTTTGGCTAGGCCTGCAATTAATTAATTTGTTATTAATTTTAGAACGTTATTACGAAAAGGTCATATTTTTCTTACTTTTCGCTTCACTTTCTTGCATCGCCAGAAGGATTCGATAACATTCTTGCAACAATTCCAAAATTGCATTTTCAGCACTATTCAGAATGAACCATCTTTGTTTTCCGAATTTAAGACGTTGGCGTTCTACTTCTGATCCTTGTTTATCTGGCCTCTGTTTCCCAAGTCTGGATAGAATTTCCTTTAGAGTTGAATTCCAAACTCCCTTTGGGGGATCTGTGCTTTGGAGTTCGGTGAAAAATAAGCCCATGCCAAAACACCCCAAAGAATATAATCACTAAGGCTTTCAACACTCTATTTCTCATTCTTAACAAAGTTTTCAAAAAGTAATACAAATCCAAAATTTTGAGGACGCTTGACTTCCGAACCACTTGTTGAAATGTTTGTTTTTGAATTTCGTTACAATTTTTCATGACCTTGAACACGAACTGACCAATTTCAATGGCACTTTTTAAATTTTAAAATTAAAGTCCAGGAATTCATTCTAAAAATGATGTATTAGACGTGACCTCTGACTTGACCCGTCACTACAAAAGTAAAGGATGGTGAATTTTCGGGTATTTTCCTTTCCTTATCCATGCGTGTGTTTTATTTTAACGCAAAGTTGTTTTCTCCAGTTCCAAGCTCCCGAGTGTTTATAATTTCGTCTGGGCTCTGGAGATCTTAGCCTAGCCTAGCCAGGCTAGATTTCGCATCTTCCTATAACCAATCATTCCTAATGGTAATCCATCTTCTTTGTACTGACCTGAAAAAATTGTGCTAGTCTTTTTCACTTGCCATTTAAGTGGAAGTAGACTGGAATTTTCTGGAATTTTTTTTCACCTGGTGGCCTTATTCTAGATACGCATCAAACCAATGCGATTCCCATCCATCAAAAGAAATACTCTGACGGAGAAAGTTTTTTTTTGTATCAGACTATCAGAAGAAATTTCGCTAAGAGAGAGAAAGTGGGTTAAATAGAAAAAAAATATTACCAGACAACTCGGACGTTACGCCTACACACAGCGCACAGTAGAATTGACCAGATTTCTCTTTGATTGTTGTTTACTTTCACTAGATTCCCTTTGAATTTCATTTTTTGTGTGTGGAATGTACTAGAAACTGAATTTTGATTCATGAGCCGAGTGAAGACAGCTAGTTTTCCCTGTAGATTTAAAGAGGCAAGCCAAGGCAAACTGTTGTTTGATCTTGTCATCTTATTACCCACCCATCCGTGCGCAAACAAATCTTGAGACAACAAATTTTGAGCAAAAGCAAAGGAGGGAAATTGGGTCAAAATGGGAAAGGGTTTTGCTTTTGCTTTTGGAAAGGAAGCAGAGATTTTCCCACGGGAGAGATAAAAACTGACTAGTGCTTTGCTACGGCTTCTTGGAATCTTCTTGTATCGTGCATCGTGCATGCATGCAAAGGTGCTGATTTTAGTCTTAATTCAAGTCTATAGTCTACCGCCGTAAAATCATAATCCTTAGACAAGGTTTCCTTTGGAAGGAAGATTTATTCCTGCCTTGCCTGTGTTTATAAATGCAAAGCCTCTCTTTCCCATTATAATCTTGCCTGGTTCTTTTTTTACCACTTCGACTTCAGTTTTCACCCTTAATTCCTAAGATTATTAGAGTTTGTGCATTGAAATTTCTTCCGGCTGGATGCGTTTGGTTTTGGTTCAGTGTTTTGAGTGAATTACATATTCATGTCTTGTCACAATGAAAGTAACTACGATTTTATAAGAATACCGAAGGAAAATGTATCTTATGCTCGAATATTCAAAGTAGATTAACCAATTTCTTTAGATTTTTAACACATGGTCAAACGCCAGTCAAAATATTTCTGTATAATTATAATCTTGCATGTTTTGTCAAGGAGAAGAATATGGAATAGAATAGGAGAAGAATTTAATCTGATATGCTAGGGTCAAAGTATAACGGACAACTGATCAAGCCTCAATTAGATATGAAAGGAAACCAAAAGCACTCAACCTCAAAAACAGTGATGAAAAATTAAAAACTAAACTCAATTTGCCAAAATCCTTGATGCGTGGATGCAGTAAGTAGGGAAGGAAATTGGTCTTGGCATTTGGCAAAGGAGGCTAAAGGGGACATGTGTCCAATCCAGCTGAGCTGAATTTTGCCCACTCTGACATCTTCCCTTGTGATGATCATGAACTTTCCTTTTGATCTCTTTTTTGGATTAACCCACCTACCTACCCTCTGTATTTCATTTTATTCTGTCAAAAGCAAAAGGAAAAGCTTTTGCACTACATTAATGTTTCTGTTTCTGTCGGTTTCTAAGCCTTGAGCCTAGCCTGGCCTGGCCCAAGTCACCTTTGATTAACTCGTAGCCTCAAAGACGCACATGTCATGTGCATTTATGGTGAAAAGATTACATTTTCTTTGAATCCAACCAAAAAGAAACCTTAGCAAGGAAAGACGTATGGACGTATGGTTTTCATTTCATCTGTGTACGTTTGTGTGGTCCGATTCGGATTTGGATTTGGATCCGAATGGACTTGAGCTAAACGGCAAAGAAAAATCCTGGGTCTGCATCTCTGCATGTTTCATTTTGTACTGTGTTTGATGTTTTTCTCTTGTCAGGTCCAGAGGCAGAGAGTTGGACCACAAAATCTTGATAGAATATGGGTCGAAGTCTAAGCCTATGCCATTTTCCAAATACCAACAAATTACGTCTTTCACTTTCCATAGATTAAAGTCAAGAAAATAAGGTCTAAAGTTAATTTGAACATTGACAGACATGTAATTGTATGTAATATAATCGTTTACTGTCTGACCAGACTGATCAATATAATTGTAAATCCTAACATACTATAAAAAATACAGAACGAACAGGTTAGTAAGTACCTATAGTGTAATGTGTGAATTTCTGAAAATGGCTTTAGTACTTTGGGCTACATTTTAATGTTGGTTTGGAATTCCAATTCCTTGAGGACATTCCCAACCACATCTCCAACTTTACTCGTCTGCCTGCTGCATAATGTGCCACGTTTAGTACCCACAAATTCTGGGGAAAAGCACGCACGATTTTCCACTTACTCTACTCAATCCTTTGACGATGACGACTTGGTCCCGCACTCTCTCACATACTTCAATCATGTAAGCAGGACAAGGACTGTGCCTGCCTGCCTGCTTGTCTACCTGTCACATGCCATGCCAATCCAACATTTATATCTAAATCCCTCTTCTTCGGGTATTGGTTATAGATTGAAAATAGGAGAGGAGAGAAAGTTAAAGTTGTATCTTGTCAGTCCATCCTGTACCAGTGGCACAATGTACTATGTGGCCCCTGGGTTGACGATCGATCAGAACCTTCCATGGTTACGACTACCACTCATCTCAACTATGAATTCGAGTACGTACGTACGTACGTAGGTCTGATAAAAATGTGATGGGCTAGGACTTGAGACGGATGAGTCTAACACTACTTTCACCTTCCCTTTCAAAAAATTCTTGCTGCTGCGATGACAAAAAATTTTACTTTGTGGCCATTGCCGCCACCCTAGAGATCTGCATAGATAGCAACTCTACTGCCTCAGCTTCCTTATGATTAGCACTAGAGATTATTAATGTCAATGGCATGGCATGGAATGGCCTGGGAATGCCAATGCCCTTTGGACTTTCCCTTGCCATTGTCTCACGTACGATATCGGATGTCCACGAAGGTCGTCACCCTTTTCTAATTTTCAGCCTTCGTGAGTTTCATAGTCATAGCATTGCGTTAGCGTTAGCGTTAGCATGTTTGGAAGTTCCGGAGGAAGGGAAAGATTCTCATTCCTAATAATTTTGCCAAGACATTAATGCCAGTTCCGGACTCCCCGGCGGGACATTATGTACCTGATGTGATCCGTAAATTTAAGAGATCCCTTGCATGTTGCATGCATGCACACAAAAGTTTCTTTCATTCCATGAGGCGAAATGCTAGACACACTTGTTGACATTGGGATTTCCTCGGGGTCCTTGTTTCTTTTTCTTTGTTCTTTTTTCGCGAATATAATGTAGGCTTACGTTAGTGCACAATTTGTGAAATGAAATGAAGGCCGGCCGTGCCGTGCCGTAGGATGAGAAGAGATAAGATAAGATTTCCTTATTAGGCGGCCAGCCAGGCCCAGGTCAGGCAAATGAAATGAGAGAAGAGATTTCTTGTTGTGTGGGTGAAAAGGCATAGAATTTGATGCCAATTGTAATGATTTAGTTTTCACGGATGTGCCATGCCAGAGGAAGGAAGGAAAGCGATAGAGGTGTCAGGTGAATTTGAGTCAGCATTAGTTTTGGCACGGGCAGACCAACTGGATAAGACGTCCGTCCCAAGGACAGGCACAGGGTTCCAATTTCAAGTCTAATCGTATTGTCATCATTTTCATAGTATAAGGGACTCGGGATGCTGAATGGGCTTTTTTACTAGATTTTTTGTTTGTCTGATCTATATAAGATTTTTTGTTAGGATACGGGAACTGAAAATTGCAAGATTTCTAATTGAAATGTTTTGTACAGATGGAAAATATGTCTATGTCATCCGTACAGAATATTTAAATGGACAAATTTCATGGATACAAAGACCTTAAAACTCAAATGCAAGATTTTTGTATTTGGAATTTTAAAGCCAAGCAGTTTTTATTTTAATAAATATTATATTAAATTTCCTACTACAGGTTAGAAATCTCCATTGAATTTCCAATGTAACTAGGCAGTGAAGACTGCTTACAAGTCTGCCGATAGTGTTTCTTACTTTTTTTATTTGCCTTTACCCTCATCCCTGAAATTCAGTCAAGTCAAACTGAAAGGGATTCGTTTCGTTTTCCAGATTCGATTTCCTTAGCTATGTTACGTAAGCAAGCATACGTAGACTTGGCTGGCCCACTTAAGCCAAGTCCTCTTCATCTTTTTTTGCCAATGTGAATGCAGCGCACCGCAAGCAATGCACGTATCACCCTGGGTCCACTTTGTTTTATTTTATTGCTGTGATTGCTCCCCATTTCCGCTCAGTTTCCATCCCTTTTCTTCAATTTCCTCTTCCTCCTCACACGTTTAATCAATGTTTTTGGCAAAATACATTACGTACACGTACGTACACAGAAAGTGAAAGACAATTAGGACGGGGTGGGGTTCTGGCATCAACATTTCACATGGTATCACNGTTTTATTTTATTGCCGTGATTGCTTCCCATTTCCGCTCAGTTTCCATCCCTTTTCTTCAATTTCCTCTTCCTCCGCACACGTTTAATCAATGTTTTTGGCAAAATACATTACGTACACGTACGAACACAGAAAGTGAAAGACAATTAGGACGGGGTGGGGTTCTGGCATCAACATTTCACATGGTATCACTAATCACCTGCCAAAATCTAACCTGACCCGAATCAACAAATAAATCCTTGTGATTTTAGGTCATGGATGTTATTTACCGGAAGGAACACATATAAGCCTGTGCTAATTTTTCAGACTCAGAATTCTAGATTGGTTTCGCCTAGCCTAGTCTGCTGTCTGCTCTAGATTAGATTAGATTAGATCAATAAATCTGAAACCAAGCAAGCAAGGCAAACCCACCTTAGTTACTCAGCCTCAACTTTTAGCTAATTAGAGTCAAGAGTGCTGAGTGAGGTAGCAGCAGCAGCAGCAGCTCTAGCTTATGTTTGTATTTTGTATTTATGCAGAGGAAGTTGAGCATTAGTCAAGTAGTCAAGTCAAGTGAAGGGGAAAGGAAGAGGGATGTGAGATTTCATGTTATTTTGACATATTATTCCGCACTTGGGCTAATTAATCCCCAAAAGAAGAACGAACGAACCAACTCAACTTTGGTGAAAATCGATAAGGACTGTACGTGTTGCCTTTGGCTGCCAGGCCAAGTCAGCTTAGCATTTAGCAATTCTTCCTTTGCTGCTCCTTCCTCCTATTAGATCTTAGCCAAGCAATTAAACAGGATTCAGGAAATATGGACATATAAACTTTACTTTATGTACTATAGAATACACTGACGAGATAGCTCTTTGCTTGCTTTTGATTCTCATGATTTATCGACTTTTACGCCTTTAGCTCTTGCATCTTGTTTGTACTTCTGCTCTACATTTTATTTTACGAGTATAATATCCACAAGGAATAAGCTCAGGATGATAAATATGTGTATTCGATTTCTGATAACGTCTGGAAACTATAGTTTTCAAATAAATTACATTTTATTTGTTCGTTTTAGATTTGTTTGATATAATTTGAACCCCACCCCAACAATTTGGTAAAATACGCCTTGAGGATCACGTCCTTCCGGATATCTTATTAATCCGCCAATCCTCTCTTTAGCCTCATTAATGCTCCCATGGCCTGGGCCTGTGCTACATTGCAGAAATAAAAAAGCTGGGCCAGAGTTCTAAATAAGAAGGGGAAAGGCAATATGCTACAAGTACATATACATCTTTAGGAGGTTGTGTAAATAGGAAAAGACGTCAAGTCCTTTGTCAATAAAGGATTTTTCCTAATAATGTTTACGGGGTAGGAAGGAAGGAGGGAACGGATCTTTAGTACTTCGTTCGCTTTCTCCTCAAAGAAAGAAAAGGAAAGTTGTTCTGCCTCATGAATTACTTTGAAGCTAAAGTCCACCCCTATCTTGATAAATACAAATTGAAAACGTTTATTACACTAGTAAAGACCATTGCTTGTCTTTGTCTCAGTCAATACAGTTAGTTACATGCAAAATATCAGAAGTCGCTATTAGATCTATTGTATATTTTTTATTAGATTCTATACAATATAAAAAGAGACCAGATTCAAAGTCAAATTGAATTCTGTTGAATTGAATTTATTGGAAGTAGTATAGTAAACTCAGGTCGCCTTTTTTTCTATTTTATTGTAAAAGTTGGAAGAGTCAATTGCAATGCTATTTTCTGTAGGTTTACGTCTCGCGTTCTGTTCGATTTTCCCTTCTGTTGGAATTGTTTTATTGTCCATGCTAGGCTAGGCCAAAAGCCTAAGCTAAAGAAGTATTGAGTTGGAAGAATGAGATACGAGCACAAGCAGGAACACCTGAACCTAGAGAGTCAATTAATTCTAAACAAAAGGAAGAAGAAATATCACAAACTTCCAGCCAACCCACCCGTAAAAGAGAATCTGGAGGGATGCGATAGCTAATCCTTTCACAAAACAAAACCCACACGCCAAGGCAAAGCCCAGATCGTTTGGAATTGTTTTAAAATTAAACATTAGTGTGGATTTTGGATTCAATTTTTACCTCAAGGGCAGCTCAGGTGTGAATTTCATCCGGCAAGTAAATAAAATCACATGCTGCCACATGCCCTGAAACATTAGAGTTCAGATTTCTTCTCTTCTGCGCATAATTTAATCTCGAATTCCCAAATGGGATTTTGGATTTGGAAGGTGAAAATTGAATGTTGTAGGGCTGCTGCCAGCCTACGCGATTTTGACTGTCCACGTGTCTGAACCCTGAGGGACGACTGCAGTCTAGATTTTCCATTGTTTGCTTTTACATTCAAATTCAAACCCTTATTGACTTTTCTGGGCAAAGTCTAGTGTTACTCGGTCCACTTCAGGCCAGGCCATTCACATTTTGACCATGATGTCCGAATTATTCATTAGTTTACTACATTGCGGTATTTTGTTTACAAGGCAAAGGCAGATTCATTTCATTACTCATCTTACTTGTGTATGTGTAAATAAAGTCGTCGCAGACTCATTGTCAGCTCAAAGTCCCAAGGGTCCATTAATTCAATCTAAAATAAAATATTAGAGTGAATATCCAATTCCAAGCCATGCCATGGTTTGATATTTACCAAGTTGAAGTGGATTGGTCCTGCTCTTAATGTATGTAAGTGTCTCGAGGTTAGTTCCCCAGAGGTTGGATCCAAACAATTTATCACTTTCATGCATTTCCTTGCCTTGGCTTGGCTTGAGGAAAAAACACAATGAAATCCTTCTTGAATAATGAATTCCAATCTAATCCAATTCGGTTTGCACTTACTTAAGACTTGTTTAATGTAAAGAACTATCTACTCGAATGTGTACCCAGTATTTCAAGATTTTTCAAAACTTTTCAATTAAAATGTCATAAACTTAATTAGTAGCTAAAAATATATGCAGGTTTGGACCACTTGATGCTTTCACCCTTTCCTTGTCAAATTAAATCAATGTGTTTCTATTTCATTTCGCTCCCTGCTGGTTTCCTTGTCCTATTTAAGCTTTTAGTTGACGCACCAGGCAGAAATTCATCTCTCTTGTCTTGAAATATTTGCAGCTGAGCTAGATATCCAAACTGATGTCATTTATGCATTAGCCGCTGTGGGCATTAATGCATTTATGTTGTTACAATTTCACTCCATCTTCCTTCCTTCCTTCCAATGGAATTATAGCGTTGAGAGCTCAAGTGTAGTAGATAGGAAGGAAGAGATAAAACGCAATTCTTTAGGAATTTATAAGGAACCCAAGAGTTTCTCCTATGGCATGGCATGGTCATGATTGTATCACCTAAGTGCATTTATTGTGTGTATAAGTGGCAGTTCAAGTAAAGTAGTTCCGTTTTGTGAGATTATCGATATTTTGAGATCCTTATACTAGCAAGGATCAAATTTTTTGCTTCGAAGAATGATGTAAGAATATTTCCTTTAGGATTTTTAAATGTTGACCTCGTTGAATTGAAATTAAATATTGCATTAAATATACATGTACTAGATAGCTCGTAAGGTTCTTGTGGGTAGTAGTGGGACTGATTTTATCAATTCTAAGGGTTAAGGCCGGTCAAGTCAGAATTTAGCATATAAGATCTAATCTGTCGTCTGCTGGTCTAGAAATGCCAAATTTTATTTGTATGCTAAGCATGGTTGCCCATTGGCCAAGTACTAGTCACGCTCAAGGCAATGCGAGCAAAATTCGTGGAATTACTATCAATTAGGAACCAAAAGCTGGCAGGCAGGCTTGGCTACCCGGAAAAAGTGTGCTCAGATTTCGGAGAATAAAAGCAAATGAAATTAATGTGACATTAGAGATGCAATCCATGTACTGTACAATGTGCATATGCATAGACTATCCAACTATTTCCTTGGTTGAGTCAGTCAGGGCAATGGGCGAAAAATAAATTTGTGAACATGTTCTCGCTCTTGTTGTGAAGATAAATGATTGACAGTGATTAATTTGCGAGATGTATGCAAATGCCAAGTCCTGCACTGTACGGGAGACAAATGACTGAAGAGACAGATAGAGGCAAGTAAGAACATGAGCATGGCTTAGACTAGACAGACAGGGCTGAAAGAAAATTAACAGCATGGATATACATGGTGAATCTTTATGAATCGATTTGCGTGTGCTTAGCATCCTATCGAGTTTAATTTTTTCAAAGACCACCCTGTACATCCGTTCCATGCCAAGTCAAGCCTTGGAGTGCTTGCGTGACAAGAGAGGCTTATGAATTTAAATGATGATGGATAATGTGTCTCAATCTCAATCTAGGAAACGGGAGTGTTATGGTTATCTGATTTTAAACACGGGTATTTGATTTGGCATGGATTTATAGCTGTATAATTCCATAGCACGTGGATTTGAATGTCAAGTGCGTTTTAAGATACAATTGCTGAGTTCAAAACTGTAATTATATTAAAAATCATAATTTTTACTCAATTCTGCTTCAATCTAAAAAAAACACGTCAAAAATCTCATGACTATGACCCAAATTCCTATTCAGCTCAATTTTTTTTGCAAAGCCTAGTCACGGCCAGGCCAGGCCGGGCCAAGCCAACCTAAGCATTATTGTTCAATTCAATTTCAATTTGCACTGCGTAGGTGCATATTAGGGAATAAATAATACATCTTTGTCCCCAATGTCTATTTAACTTCCCAGCAGCAGCAGCAGGATAAAAAAGTGAAAGGAAAACCCTTTTACAGGTTTCCTTTCTCCAGCCTGTATCAGAAAAAATGACAAATTATTCATGGTCCTGTCAATTTGGAATTTCGACACACTATGTATTTATTCCTCCTCCGGACGATGGACGAACAATAATGTATAGTGTGCTAAAATTAATATCCTTTCATTCATACACTCCGTCGTACTACGTAGACGTATGAATACCCATCATTTGCATATTAGGATTCTGAATAGAACTGGAACAACTTTTTATAAATAATAGGTTGAAATGGACAGACAGGCGGGGAAGGGTTGTCAATTGTCATCGAAGACACGACTCAGCTTTTCTTTCTTTTTATTCAATTTTCTACAAGAATAGAAAATGTATTATTATTTTTTGAGCCCACGTGTAGATTTTTGCATCAAGGGAAGGTCATTCTGGTCCTGGAATTCATCGAGGTCAAAGGTCATGGTAGTTTTGAGGCAGTCATGTTGAACTATGTGCGAGTATGTACCTGTGATTTATAGCCTAGCATGACCCAAATATTCAATTAGATGAAGCGTATGAATTCCTGAATGTGCTGCTTTCTTAACATGTCAAGGAGATTACCTTGTCAAGTGGAATATCGAGCCACACTTGTTCAGATGAATTAAGGTCCAAATCCTGCACAGCCATTGCCATTGCCATACACGCCCCAACAATTTTGCACGGAACATCTTATCCGTATTGCTTGCTAAGAAGCTTTGATAAAATACTCGGGACGGCAAGGCACGAGCTAGAGCTGTGGAAGTGGAAACCCACCAACCAGGTAGATAATCTGAGAAAATATATTATAGCTTGGCCGCCTAAGCTTCGAATGTAAAAGAAATGTGTGTGTACGTGGGAGCAACCAGCTGTTGAGCCTGAGCCAGAGCTTGAGCCTACGAAGCTTTTCACTTCGATTGGGTCCATTCAATTCGCTTCACTTTTCAATCCATCTTGTTTTCTTTTCCGATGCGAAATTCCTTGTGAATGTGACGTATGGAGTGTAATCTTCTTTTACCACATGTCTGGCTAAAAAAATGACAGAATTCACCCAATGTGCAGGCAGGCAGGCACGTAAGAACAGAGTAATTATCTTCCAAGACAAGACTTATCTCCTGACATATTGGACAAGACACAATTCATTTTCATTTATCAAGGTTTTCCTCTTAAATAATGGGGATTTACTTTTAGCGTAGTAGTAAGTTTGGACGGAGAAAGTTGAAGTTGTAATACTTTATTGTTAGACCAACTCCTGTAGAAGCTTACCCACAGATGAAAAAGTTTGATTTTGCTGCATCTGGTAAGTTACAAATTCTGTATAGGAGGCTCAATACACAAAATAATTTAAACTTGAAGCTATTAATGTCGCTTGAGATTATAGAATTGACGCAAAATAAACTAAAAAGTTGTCCAGATGTGAGGTTTGTCAAACTCGACCTTAAAGATTACAAATCAGCAGAACAGATGTTGAGTTGATCAATTATCGATTTACTTCATTTTCCTCATGTTTGACCTGAATTGAAATATTCGATCAAATTGAGAAGCCCGTCCACCATTTTCGTTTTCCTTTCATGACTTTCCTTGTCGTTGCGTTGTAGTGAATGAATCAAGAATGCGAAAGGACCGTACAGCACAGCACAAGCATTGATATTTCTATATTTTCGACAGGTCAAAAGAAACACGTACTACACACTACACGTGCGTATTATTCGTAGCAAATACACACACGTACACGTACACGTATTTTGTATACGTTGACGTACTGCCTTGGTTCTATTGCTATTAGTGTAAGTGAATATTTGGCTGGCTGGCATGAAGAATGAATGATGTGAGGTTGACTTGACTGACTTTTGCAAAATTCTAAAGGCAGGCGGTGGTTGAAGAAAAAGAGGAAGAGGACTCAAAAAGAAAGAATCCATTATGTTGATTTGATGAAAATTAAAAGAGTAAAAGCTTTTACATTAAATCGCACCACACATATATAAGGGCCAGGCACTGTTCGCTTTTGTCAAAAACATCAAATGGAAATCTAACAAAACAAAAGAAACAAGAATTATTGGCTTGTGTAAGGCAGGTATTTTTAAAACAAAAAACAACCACCACCACCCACATGGAGCCTTGTAGAAAATTAACAAAGCTACACTTTTCATCATTTGCAAATTGAAGGATTTTATTGTTTCCCAGCATCCTGTTTCCATTTGCTTCAATATTTTTGAAGGAAAGGCCTTCGATTTTAAAATAGAATACGAAAAAAAATGCACAAAGACAAAATCGAGTATACCCAACAAGAGGTTAATTCAAGACAAAATCCATTAGTTCATTTTGAACCAGTTTAGACGAAAAATTTGTCTAGACTTAACAAACGAAAACCAATTAAACAAAATTCCATTAAGTTTTCATTGCAAAACGTGATCTAACACTAGATGTGCCAGTCAGTGGATGTCACAATGCAGAATTCATGACAAAATTAATGCACCAATCCGTCCAACACTCATAAAAACGGATTTGCGTTGTTATTGTGTTTAGAGCTCAACCATTCATTCCTTATTCAAATCACCAACTACTCCCATAAACAAACTTAATAGGTGTGATGAAAGTCGTTCGTAGTCGTTGCATGCAGGAGACGACGATAGTCTTGATGGGCAGGCGGGTATTACCCGTATTACCCACGTGACATTCTCTATTATCTTTTCCTTTCTTTCAGCTGCGTAGACATCGGTCGTATAAAAAGTGATTAAAATTTAAATGACGCTCGCATTTATTACCACTTACGTTGAAAACGAATGAAGCGTGTGATTAGGTGTGTAAAACTGGGTAATTTGGTGAAATGAGGATTCGTATGTAGTGCAGTGCAGTACGTACGTACCTCCTTGCATTTTCTTTTAATAGGAAAGTAGAACTAGAACCATAGGACTGAGGACTGACAGTGGACGAGATGGATTGTTACCAATTTTAAGACTAGTCTAGACGAGACCCGAGGCATTAATTTATAGTGTCACACCGCAAAAAGACTGTGGAGTAGAGGGGTAGCAAAATGACAGACAGATTTAACGAATGTATTTGGATAGCAGTAGTAAAAGTCCAATTAAACTCAAACTGGCTACGGCTACTGGCTTTGGCGTCAAGGCTAAATGTTGAAAATTGTGACTTTTGGGTTTAGATGCAACTGAACCAACCAAATTGAATGCATTCATCAATTAAATCTAAAGCAAACAAGGATAAAGTAAAGTTAACATCCTTTACAGCAACTTTACAGGACTTTTACTATATCCACGTTAACTATGAACTGCTCTGGTTTATATTTTGTATTCTTTATATTTTCATATGACTTAGAAACATGTTACAAGAATTCGAGTGAATTATGGTCCAAATTACATTCATTCTGTTTTCTCGCATTTCTAGTCCCGAGAAATAAACTATATTTTGATATTTTTGTTAAGGACAGACTAAAGACTACACTAAGCTTTAATTTATTAATTGCTCAATTCCAGAATGTATGTAATCCGTGTGAATTCGAAAAAAATGGAGTAACAAGTCAATTTTATGCTGAATTCATCACGCATCCTTGAAATAATTGACCTCGATTAGGATTTCACTATAAAAGGTAGGAAGCAAATAAAATGCAATAGGAATTGCATTATAGTTGTAATTGGTCGCTTAAGCACGACCTTGATCTATCCAACAGCACTTTGGAATAAATAACCCTGACCTGGACTCATCAAACGGTCGACCTTGCAATTATTTAAAAGCTAAAGGAGCAATAAATACTAAAAAATGGGTTGGGTCATCCCGCCCAACTCATTAGTTTTCCATTAACGCTTATCTGTATCCAACGTTGCCACGATGAGAGAAAATACAGACACGACACACAATTCCATTCCATTGCACGAGATGGAAAAGATTTAACACATGTACCGCCATTTCCGTGCTTTTTCCTCCCACTAATGTGTTTTATTTTCATGCCTTTCCTCAGCCATGGCCTTCCTTCCTTTCCTAAATGAGTTTTTTGTGGTATTTTATTTCCTTTGGCAATGAGGAGGAAAACACGGATGATTATTTGTACAAGAGAAATTTGGGGAAAGCAAAAGCGGCTGGCTTTTTGACTCAAATCACCGCAATGGCAATCTAATGCAAATTCAAAGCATCTTGGCCAAATTCCAAAGTTTGCCTTTGCTCCAGTTCTTTCGTATTTAGCATTAGCTTGCCTTGTATTTGCTTTTCTCCTTATTTACCCATATTCAGTAATTACTCTGCATTGCACAAGCACAAGCACAACGTCTCCAGGAACTCCAGCTAGTTTCGGCTCGGCCCACAAATCAAACTCTATATCCATGTACCCATTCGAAATAACTGACTTGTTTATTGCCAATTAGACTAAACTCTTTAAATGGGCTAATGCTGTGCGCCTAATACCTTCCCTTATATTTTATATTTGCATTCACAGCTACGCTTGACTTGGCTTGACTTGACTTCCCGCATGATAAAACTCAGAAACTTTGCATTTGCATTGCTTTTGCTCATTCTACTAATTACCCTATCATTATGTCTACTTGACTTTTTCCCGCAGCACAAAGTTCTACCCTACAATTTTTCCAGGATTAAATTTTGGACCTATTACAGATGGTTTGTACATTTAATACTCAAAATGAAATATTATGCTTGACATTAAAATTTTACGCTCTAACCATTAAACGATTTCTACTTACAATTTTGATGACATTTCTCTTAAAATGACCGACGAAGACGGACCTTCCTAACTTTAGTCGTCCTGTGGTCATATCGAACGAATGTTCGTGTCATTTCATCTCAATCAAATGTTATCAGCGTTCAGTTTACTTCTCTCTTGGGTCTTATGGCATGACTAGGTTAAGTTACGACCGCCTATTACCGGGAAAGACATAACAGGACGATAAAATCGTCAAAACTGTCATTGGAAGTGCGAAGGAAGAGATTGTGTGTTGTTATATAGCATACCCGCATAGCATAGTTTCTCTGTTCGTCATTTCCATTTGGTACGATAGCATAGGGTTGTTTTAGCTAGCTGTCATAAATGGTTAGTGGTCCTTGTGTCTTTCCTTTTCCCCCTCAAATGTGTGATGTGATGAAATTTATTACTTTGGCTCCCAGACATGGACAACTCATAAGTTTCTGTCCCAGTCGCATTGCCATTGCTGAATCAAAACCAAAGGCAGGCACGTACGAACATGGGGAGTTTAAAAGTGGAAGAAAGCAATTAAAATTTAACGTTCTGCTCTCACTCTCGGCCAAATGCCATCTATCTCATTGTGGAAAGTTAGACGAGCGTGAAGGATCTGACTACGATTGTAATTAAAAAATTCCAAAGCTTGGAACATTCACTTGCTGAACCTAATGCTTAATGCACTGATTTATTTCTTCACTAAAATATTTGAATGTTAGTTACAAATTTGACTGAAAATTAGATTTTAAATCTTTGCATTTTACTTGCACATAATAAAAAGTCCAAGAAAGGAAACAAATTTAAATATACTACTTCTTACTTTCCCCACCTGTCAATCTAAATTTTGCTAAACACACAAACTTTTGATTACTTGGTTTTCGTCGTGGCGTGCAGTGCTTTCATCTACTTTATTTTCCCTTCTTTTTAATATATGCAAAAGCAAAGGAAAAGAGTGGAAAAAGTAAGTGAAGCATAGTCGTTGATCCTTCTGAAAATTGAACAAGTTTCTTTTCGAGTTGTCCGTGCATGCATGCATGCATGCAGGGAAAGAAGTAGAATGAAAACAGATACCAAATGTAGCGCACTACTAGGTCTACACTTCACATAATATTAGTATACATAAGTGCTTCCTTGCTTCTTTTTTGTCAAACTTCTTCTATTTTGTAAAAAAGTTTTTGCGGGTACGTACGCCACGACGGAGAAAGAGTTGAGTTGAATAGGAAAGCTTTTCCATGCAGGCAGGCGTAGTACTAGTACTTATCGTATTAAGTGTTCCTTTGTGACTCACAATAGCATGACTAGGATAAGTATTTCACTTTCTTTCCTCAAATGGGCAGGCAGGCATGGAGACTGGGGCTTCTCTCTTTCCACTTCATCATAAGAGGCTTTCTTTCAAAATATTACAAAACAAATTCACGACTCACTGGCTGACATATTCTTCTCAAGTATGGACGCAAACATTTTGTCTTGTCAAAAAACAAATAACGTCAACAGTTGGGTTTATATGACTGGACAAAAAAGTTAAGGAACCTCAAGTCTCAAAGTAGTATTAGTTTTCCAATTTGATTTTTGACTTCTTTATTGTGTTGAGCTTATTTTCTTAAATATGTTCAGGAAACAATAAGTTTTATTAAAGGTGTTTACTGCAAACCGCAACGCCTTACTAATTTTCATTAATTTATCATTAATTTATACATAACAGTCCTTAGTTTAGGAGCAGGTTAAGAAGATTGTCTAATCCTTATTCTTACCTATAACATCTTAACAGAAGAAATGAGAAATCCTTTGAGAATGAAAGTGTCAAAACGTTTTCCCTGGAGCTTCAGACAATAGACATAAACAAAATTCCGACGCGATAATAATTTTCTAATCAGAAAGACATTTGAACAAAATTAATAAATAAAATGGTACAAATCATAATGCAGTCTGAGTTAATTTCATAATTTATTTCATTGCAAATGTCGAAATATAAATCAAAACTTTATTGGATTAGTATTCATGAGAAATTGTCTACCGTAACCCTACGTTATTTCTTAGAAGTCAAGTTCAAGAGTGAGCGCTAAGCGTTAAGCTTTGAGCTTTTAGCTCTGAACGGATTGCTGTGCTACTGCTTGTGAGGATTGAAATCCCTAGTCAAAATAAACATTGGACTTGTTAATCTAATGGTTTAGAAAATTTGTCTATGCTCTGTGTGTGGGTTGAGCTAGAGCTAGAGTTAAATTGAAGGATCAAACGCTTCCATGGTTCTTGGTTGCTTGGTTGGACAGGAACGTGCCTGCCATGCCAGGGCCATGGTTTTGGCCCACAAAGCCCCTAGCCCTGGCCTGGCTTGGAGTAACTAAGTAAGTAGAAAAGTTAAAGGAAGGAAACTCCTGCTGTTTTGCATAGAACCAAACTAAAGTTGGTGAAAAAACTTTTATTCACATGTTGACTAATACGAAGGACCTGTGTTATGCAAATGCCAACTTCACTTGGGTTTTTCTTTCTCAAGAAATTGCAAGGTTTGGGATTTGATGGTGATGGAAGAAAAAGTCTTCTTTTGAAAGGAAAGAAGAATTCATCGTAATGATACTCTCGGCCTAAATACAAATCCCACTAGCTTTGGCTTTAGCTTTGCAATGTTTTCTCCAAGGAGAATAGAAAAGGAAAAGGCTTGGGAAAAGAACTTGAAGATTTGGAAAAACATTATTACTCCAACGTACATCGTGAGTTTCCTTCACTTAAGCTTGGCTTGGATTTGGCTACTTTAGTTTTGCTTTCTCATGGTCATTTTCTCTTTCATTCTGTGGACCTAAGGACTCATTAGCCAAGACATTGTTAAACGAAAGAAAAATCATGACGGGTTCAGCTGAGAGCTTTATTTTCTTATTTCATGATGGAATCAGTCAGGATTGAGGATTTGACTTATTTTATGACAACTTACTATAAGATTTTTATTTGCGAGATCAAAGATTTTTTAAGTAATTTATTTGTTTTGCCAATGAAAGAAAATCCACACGAACTATCCCCAACCTTCTTGCGACTTTTTTTGTGACGGATCTAATAAGATTTATGCGATCATTTTGCATTATTTTAATTTCATTAAGTGGCGTTTAGGTTTACATGTGAGAATTTTCTGCAGAAACTGTTAAAACAATGTTAAGACAGACTAAAAAACGAGTCAAGTCAATATTTGCCCTATAAAATTGTTTTACAAACTTTTAACATGATTAAAAGTTTTGAACCAAACAACCTTGAAAAACTGAAGGGAGCCCAGTTCAAATCCAAACTCTAAACTTGAGCTAGCTCGACCCTATTTCTCCTTGAACTGAGCTGAGCTGGTCAGTTTAGCCATCCAAGCTTAACGTTCTTCATCGTAGTTTCAACTTCAACCATGAACGCTTTTGCCTTTTCTATTTGTTTTTGCAATAAACTGTACAATATCCGTGTATAGCCTCCTTTTCCTTCGAATCTTCAAAGAAATCTCAAGTCCAGTCCAGTCCAAAGTCTCGTCTTGTCTGTCGTGTCGTAATAAATTAGATGCCTAGGGAATTGTTCAAATTCTTTTACAACTTCAAGGCAGCTCAACTATGTGAAATTCATTTTGGGTTTCGAGGTCAGTCAGCTCACGTCTTGCCTTGCCCAGATTTAATTCTGCAATTGCATTTCATTTTTCCAATTTATTCCCTCAACTCCTCAAATACATTAAAAGTTCACTCAACCAAAATCAAATGTCAATTTATTTTGAAACAATACAAAATCCCAAGACAAGCAAGGGAAAAAGATCAAAGGGATGAAATGGACTGTGACTGTCGCTTTTGCTTTTGCGTTCGCATTGCAAATTTCTGCCTACGCTACTTTTGCAAAAACACAAAGGAAATAATACCCCATGCAATGCGTTCGGACGGGACGGAGAAAGCAGAAAGAGAAACCTCTGATGTTCAACTTAATTAAAATAGAGCTGAAACTACCTTACCTTTATGAAATTCTAAATGCGTAAACATTGCCCACGCTCCAAATATTGGGAACGACTGTATTTTGTAAACATTTGTGTACTTTCAGTACATTCAATTTTGTGCTAATAAATGAACAACGGTTGACGTCAGTGTTCAAATATAATCACAATCAGTGACTGAGACTGAAGTCAAAAGGAAATCTAGTACTTGTTTCAATTAATTTCTACTTATTTGTGTACTTTATGGAATTATTTCTCATGTTTTTGAGATATATTACTTTTGTAACTGATAACTTCAGAGTAATACTAGTAATTCTAGAAGATTTCAAATAGGACATTATGTATTTGGGAATTTAATGTCGTTCGGATATTTCAACTTGTATGTAGTTATATAAAATTGTAACGAAAGTTCATTTTTGTCATCATTAATGAATTTCTCAAGCAGTTAAATAAACTCTTTCCGCCATCAAGGCTAAATCAATTCGAGCCTTCGTATATAATTTAATTTTTCTGTGTTTATTTTTTTCAGACTCGAATTTTGTGC
>WJEZ01000829.1:0-22407 GCA_009869925.1 Thalassaphorura encarpata
TTACACTTCATGAACAAGGGCATGGACACGTACATACAAATGTTCAACTACCGCTTACATCATCATCGACGGATAGACCAAACAAATAATTTATTTAGCTGTGCAACTTCATGTGTAAAAAATGATGGGAAGCATGCCAAAAATGAAGTTTTCTCTTGCTGCTGGACTCGAGGTTTCAACAGCATAGTAGTAAAGTCAATAAAAATGAGTGAACAAGGTACAAATTAATGCACTTGACATTTTTTTTTTGCTAAAAGTCTTTAAAAAAGTTGGCTCACGCGATAGGGTCACACACGGTCATATCATGTCATTCGATCAGAATATTTTTTCAACACCAACTGTCAATCACCTTGAATCAATAAAATCCAAGGTGGTTTTGGCATTGACATTTTTTCATGAAATACGAATATTCGCCCACTCTTTCTCAAATTAGATTAAGAAAACACGCAAGAAACATCCCTAGAAGAAATGGCTCAGCATATAATTCGGAAATTAGCCCTTCTCGATGTTTCACAGAAATGAATGTGATAAAAATCATAATGTTAGTAGTAGCATTCCAAAATTAAGGAACGATTATCCTCATATCCGAGTGTCCTTTCATGCATTCCAAAATAAATGCTATCAATAGCAGATGTGATGATCCTGTGTCACGTCACATACACATATTGCTTAAGGTGAATTAAAATTCGACCTTTCTCTCTTACGTTGGCACTGTAGTAGGCGAAATCTAAATTCGGTTCAGAGGATCATGTTTAGCATCCATTTGATCTGACCTATGGCAAAGTCAAAATAGCTTCCCTAACCTAAATCTTTCTACATTTATAGATTTCTCATTTACGTAGATGAAAGGAACAGACACAACGTATGCATAGGAGAATCTATTTGCATTCTGCATGGACAATAAAAAATTCGTGGCCAAAAGCAAAATAATCCGAAGAAATAAAGAGGTGCAGTGGAAGGACCAGTGATTAATTTTCATATAAAGGCTATTGACATAGGACATAGCAGCATAACATGTTTTTATCATTTGTTGTTATTTTGAATCAAATCGCAAAAGAAAGAAACTGCGTCGCATTCTTTCCAGGGTTCAATCAGAGGTTATGGGAAAGGAACACGACACCAGTTATGGAACACTTATGATTAGATTGACAAGTTTCAAAGTAAAGAGCTCGTGGGAGTAAATGAATGACAAGTTGCGATTCGTTTTTATGATTATCTGTATTCGACCTCATTTTGCGATTTCCTATCGAGTATTCGTCGCAAATTTGTAAAATGTAGGTCAGACAGCTAATTCTTGGAAATTTTTGTTCAAAAGTGTTTCGGCTAAGTAATTAACTCTGATTATGAATTTTGCTGAATCGAATTTGTCAAGAAAAAATGTAACAAAAAAGAAGCGAAATTAGGGTTAAAGAGTCAGACTTTTGTCTTTTTTCTACTTTGGTGACTTATGAGAAATAAATTAACTTCGACTCCATCACAATTCTGGCGCAGTTCATGCCTGCTGCATCTTGAACTTTACTGCTTTCAGTTATTTTCTTAAACTTAACTTCATGAAAGAACAATACGCCTTAGCAGAAATAAGTTTCTTAGCCCAACTCGACTCATTTTTCCAAAGTTCTTGACTCTTGACTTGCACTTTTATGGAGTCGACATTCGACATTGAACCCTTTATCAAAATTGGCTTTGCCCTTTCCAGTATATGCATACAAAGTTTTAAAATCATGGGATAATGTATACTAGACAAAAAAAGTTCCTTTAACAAGCATTTTAAAGACTAGACTTGGAGACATCACTGAACAAAAAATGTCAAAGGTCAAAATACAATATCTACTAATTATGCGGATCTTTGCTTTGATATTCCTATTCATCCTTCTGAGTATTACTATTTCAACGCTCTCCTTCATGGCCAAACAATGTTTGTTAATTCAGTCTGACATTGACTTTGGCTCTTTAAATCATCAAATTACTTCTCGTAGACTCAAGTCAAAACGTGTCTGAAATGTGACTTGAAGAATTGAAATCTCTCCCTTATCCACATCCCTATCCGTGCTAGTAAAATGTTGCAAGGGCTTAATCTGAAAGCCAGTCAAGTTGAAGTTTGATCGCTTAATTAACCTAATCAATTTAATGCACGAGGCGAGCATAGGGCTGGCTGAAACCAGATTTAGTGTAAACAATGTGCACGAGCCCAGCCAAGCCAAGCCATACTCAGTCAGTCATTAAATCCGAAGTGCGGTATTATGTAAACTGAAACAGAGTATGGAACTAAAGCTGATTTCATTAACGATACTCTGATCCGATCCGATCCACCTCCGTGCTTTAGTCAAGGGTGCTGACGACGACAATTGTGTCCTCAAACCTCCGCATCCGCAACAGCATCTCATATTCCCAACTTAACCTTTAAGAATCTCCTGCCTAGATTAATCAACAAGGACGCGTGGGATTTGGCCAAGAAAATGAATAAGCCGAGCCTACCTCTACGCACTAACCTACGCCTAATAATTTTGATATTTTCGGGCAATAAACCTCCAAAAAGATTTACCTAAGCTATAACGGGTTCAATGTCATTTTAGATCGCGTGTCTGAATTTTGGCAAAAAGCCAAAGAAGGGGAAATGTGTGTAACTAAAAGTGTGTACGTTCTACTCTAGGCCTAACTTGTACATACACGTGGGAAAAAGTGCACAAGTGCGTCCTGCTGGTTTCCCCTTTCTTCTCCTAGCATCTGTCAATTCTCCAGAGAAGTAATTACGGTACACAAAAACCGCTACTTGTATTAAACATACGACGATAATCTTGCTATGCCATGGGTACTAGTACACACAAAGCAAGCAAGAGTCGATTCGAACCGAGCAATCCTGGAGAATTGCAATGCAATACTTTCTCCAGACTCAGACCTACACGTGTGGACGTCGTAGGTGCGATGTGAGTCATTCATGCAAAAGCAAAACTCAAACTCGTGTCGTTTAATGTTTCGACAGCCAGCAGCGGTAGCAAAAGTTGAGGAGCAGCACTCATTACCAAATTGCTAAGCAATCAAGACAAGTAAATGTCGATTTTCTACGAACGAGGGTCATTATATCGATCTCGCATGAATGGAAGAGCAAAAACACACAAACATTAAAATTGTTACGTAAGAGGAAGGAAGGAAGGATTTTCCTATGTGATTTCTGATAGCTTCTACTGCTACTGCTAAGCTTCGGCTCGGCCTTCGCCATCGACACGCGGAAAGAATAATTAATTAGATAGAGTCCACTCGATAAAGAACTCCTAGCAACCCTTGATCATTTCAAGAATGCGAACAAATCTAGTTTATTCTAGTTTCCGCTACATCAAACTGTACTGAAGTTAGTCCTAGATCTCTAGAATTTTCGAAATTCTAATAATTGACCCACATAACTACCCGGAAGCCTCGCCAAACTGATTTCCTGTCAATTTCAGTCCGTTTAAACCCTGCTTCGTTTTACTCCGTAGTTTCTTCATTTGTCTCAAAACCATAATCAATGACCATTTGAATGATACTGCTGAAAAAACAACTTCTATCAATTTCAGTCCGTTTAAACCCTGCTTCGTTTTACTCCGTAGTTTCTTCATTTGTCTCAAAACCATAATCAATGACCATTTGAATGATACTGCTGAAAAACAACTTCTAACATCCACTATTGTATTGAATATCCAGTTCTACCCACAAAATATCCAAAACTCATTATGAAAGTTTGATCTGAAATGAATAGATGGAAAATGACACTTTCATTATATAAGCAAGCATGAAGGAGACCTAGTCCGTAAGCCACAGACAAAAACACGACTCGATTAACGCATAAGCAATGAATGCATTGTCATTCTAGGAAAATTTATTTGCCGGTATATGTGGTTTAGTTATCTAAGTATAAGTTTGAGCCTGGAAAAAAGTATGCAATGCATTTGTCGCTTTTGCATGCTCCTATTAAAACTAATTATCACCCAGACTTTGCCCCGTCAACGTCGCCTCGTATATGTTGACGTGGACATGAACATGAAAATAATGAAGTGCGGTAGGCTGGATCCGTGTGTTCCTGCATGAATTCACAGAGCATTTGCTATTTCAGTTGAATTGTTAATGTTTCAGAAGAAAAATTTATAGGATTATGGCACAATCAACCTTCTACCTTCATAACGGAGATTCCTCGATTCAGAATTCCAAATAGATCCAAGGTTCAAGCCAGGCAGACTGAGACAGATTCTCCACAGAACCACGACCTTAACTACTTGTATTTTGCTGACACCTTTGTCTTTGTCATATAAGATTCTCCACAATCTCAAATTCTCAAAGGTAATGATTTTCTTGTGGAGATGATGTTCAACTTTGATCTAATCCTCAGACAACTCCTACTTAAGCCTCAAAGCTACAAAAGCCAAGAAGCCCTTGGAACAAAACAGCAAAGAACCTTGGCTTTGGCTTCGATTATGCCTGCCCATTCTCAAAGTTAAACGTTCAATCAAAGCCTCCCGGTGAGATTTGAATTCCAAAGTAGAAAGAAATGAAAGTCACAAACTGTTTTCTTCATCTCAAAACAATCTTCTGGTACAACTTTTGCCTTCCTTCTGATACACGAGGCCTTTAATAACATTTGACAAGAAGTGGAATTGGAAGTGGACGCTTAGACCAATGTCAACTTAAGCCAATGTCAATGCCAAGGTAAAGGTAGCTACAGCTAGTACATATTTTATGCTAGAATTCCCTCTAGAATTGTCCTTTGTTAGTTTGAGTCTTTCATGTGCAGCTTTTCCATCCAGCCAGATATTTTCAAGGTTCCAAGTTTCCAGCAATATGAACATGATTTGGAAACCTGGGACGGAGATGAAGTTATTTTGAGATTTTAGCTAACATTTTAGACGATACAACTATTCTCTTCCGTTTCACCTCACCCATGGCTTACTTTTCTTGCATTGCGTTTGAAAAAACATTTTTGAGCTTCAGTGAACTATCAAATTCAAATACGGTCGGTCTTTGAATTCCACTAAACAATTTTCTGTCTATGACGAGCATCTCACTGCACTGACGTAAATCATTTCATGAGTGCAGGAATAAATAAATATCAAAGAGAAAGAGAAAGCGTTCCGTGTGTATGAATAAACTATTACACATTACACTAACTATTTTATTACAAAATGTGTTGACGGGGACTTATCCTCATCCGCCCCCATATTAATATTGTGACAATACACAACAGCTCAAGATAGAAATCTCCACAAAATCCAGAAAGCGTAAATCTATCCATGCACAAAATCCGACAATACATGTCTAGTCTGCTTGTCTCCCTATGATTTTTAGCTGGATGTAATTTTGCGTATTTTGCATTTGTCTATACAAGAGATCCTTTAGAATCTGATATCCCTGACCATTGCAAGCTGAACCAACCGAGACCCATTAGACTTCAACCCGTGTTATATTTCATTCATTAATTTACACCACAGAACAGAAAGCATGTGGCCTGAGGGCCATTTCCTAATTTGATATGACATGTCAAACATTGGCAAGTCCATGTCCAGTCCAGATTCATTTCCTACATTTACTTTTTAATTTCACCTTGACGTACCCAAACCACGACATCATCTGTGGCCCCAGCCCAACTACGAAACGAATCTCTCTTTCTCCAACATCCATTCATCCAGGTGTAATAAAATGTTCATGCCGCCATGAGCCATGCCAACACATCCGACTAGTTCAACACAATTATATTTATATACAATTCTGATTCTAATTGTAGGGGTTAAAGTCTGTTGCGTCATACATAGCCGCTAGATCCAATGCAAAGGATGGTTGAAAGAGTCCGTCGGTTGGTTAGACTTTGAGATTTGCAACAAGCAATTGCTATCTTACCCAGGGCAGGCAAGGCAAAAGCAAAGGAGTTAAGAACCCGGTACGTTCGTATTCTATTCAGTGCTTTGGTTAAGTTGGGAGTTTTGTGACGAGCCGAGAGACTGGTTGGGTGTTAGGTAGGTAGGCACAGGCAGGCAGGCAAAAACTACAAAAGGAGACTGAGGGTGAAGCAAACAGACTAGTGAACACTGAACAGTTGTTCTCTCATCATTCCTTTTACCAACACCAACACGAACCTACCCATTAGAATACTCATACTACAACGGAAAATCCAGTTCAACAACAATAGTGAGTTTTAACGGAAAAAAAGAAAATCCCCGGGAAAAATCCAGCTAGAGAGAATTTTTTACATGACTTTCTTCTCCTGAAATTATTATTTAAAATATATAAAAATGAAGACAACCAACGCAATTGAAATGTCCACTCTTCTCCATACTCATAGTGGAGTCTTTGCCAAAGTCAATTTGGACCATTGTGGTTCTAATCCTGATCTCAAAACAAAATCCGTGTCTGAATGGTTTGACACAGATTCTGCTCGTTCATTTTTGAGGACAGTTTGCAGCGGAGATGTTGTGGAACTGAGAAATAATAATTTGTCTCATTGGGGTGTTGCTGTACGCATTCGACAATCACCAAGCCCAAATCGTAAGCTCAATTAATTTGATTTTTATAACAAATAAAAGCAACGCGTGGCATAAAAAGACCAAAGAGGTCAAGTGAGCCGGCAGACAGGCAGAAAATCAAGCTGTTTTTCTTGCATCGACATAATTGAGAAATACAAATACAAGTAGTCTCAAATTACAATACAATTCATATAAAAGTTTCTTGACTTTCTATACCTTAGCACCTATGAGCTAACTTTTCGTTAAAAAATAGCTGATTCACCAATTTCACCCAAAAACGAAGGTAAAACCGAGGTTCTATGGCCCATGGGCCTTGTGAATGAGTCATTTGTGAATTTGCCAGTTCCTCCAGCTTTTCGTGAGAATCCAGTCATGTTTCATGCATCATCCATCCATCACATCCTTCTTTTTGATTATTCATGAATTACACATGTTTTTCTGACTATTATGCATTTGCAAAGTAAAGTTTTCTTGCGTGTTGGGTGCACATATAAATGTATTCTGTTGAATCTACAGTGCATTGCACTTTTTCCCTACTCTCGCATTCGCACTTTCCGTCCCGTCGTTCCCGTCTAACGATTTCCTTTTGCCTTTGTCTGGCTGGCTGTTTGTAAATCATGCATTTTGAACCAAACAGATTTCACGTCTCATTTTTCGCTCAGCTGTTTGTTCCTTCAATTTCTGCAATGCTAAAGCATGCTACAGCTAGTGTCTGATGTGATAGGTGATGATTAAGCTAAAACTTCCTTGAGTAAAGTCTAGAGTGCATTTGCAAAAACAGCAGAAGTGTAAGTAGTATAGCTAAAAATAGTCTAACGCTCAATTTTAAAAGGAGCAATCAGGCATGAGGCACAAAACCGGCACAGAAGTGCATTGCTCTATTTTTACTATAACGAAGGCAAGGACACTTGTCTACTCTCTTTCCCCCATCCTATAAACTAACTTTTTTACAACCTAAGCTTAGCTTAGCTTAGCTTTAGCTGTCTCTGTCACTCTAGCCAAAATTAGGACCGTGGAAAAAGCCAAAAGCCCGGAAGTAGTTTCACGCGTCTGTCGTGTCTCTTTTCTTATTCTAAGCTCTATTCTGAGGTCTGCCTGCCTTGGATTTTGCAAATTCAAATGTTTGAAGAGACAAAGAGTCTCTCTTCCCTTCTCTTGCAATTTGCAAAAAGGCTAAAAATAAATAAAACTGCAGGAAGGAAGGAGAATTCTATTAGTAAATTTCCTCCTTGACCGATTTAAATCCATCTATCCTCCCACCCCATATGTCTTCTTCTCAAGTTTCGGAAGTACAAGTATTACAAATCCACTTAATACTCAACTTGCAAGGTTTTAGACAAATGGGCATCAAAAAAGCGGGGGGAGGTCCGTTTGCCCTGACCTTTGGAACTGGCTTAATGTAGCGAGTCCTTCTTCCATGCTCTAATCCACTAAAACCTTAACGAGGAAAGTTTTGAGGTGATAAAGTTGAATAGGGAAGCTAAACCTTTAATATTCTCCCCTTCTTCCTGAGGGTGATAACCCGCCTCCGTTCTCTGGACAAGGGTTTAAGGTAGGGAGTTTTGGGCTGATGAACTCTATACTTTACAGGATGCACACCCTAAAAAAGATTTGAAAGGGAGATTTTAGGGTGATGAACTTGTTTACTACATGTGATGGAAACTCTCAAGGTGACAGATTTGATACTGAATAGAAAAAACTAGTCAAAGAGTCAAACTCAGGCACTGTTGTAGATCAATTTCTTAATGGATGGAAAAGGAAAAGTACTGCAGGGGGCACATGAGAGAAGGAAAAGTTCAAGGACATATCGTGGAGGGGATCCTTCCACGCCTCCAGGCTGTAAAATTTAAGTGACTGAACCTTATTCTAAGGATTCTAAAAACATGGTCGTATTTTCTTCATATGATCATTATTGTTAGATGTATTGCTAGATTTTAGCCAAACAAATAGTTTTATGCAACTTGCTTGCGTCAACGTGAGTTCATGATGTTTAGAATACCTCAGCATGGTTTGGTTATGACATGAGAAATGTAAACTGAGAGAATGCATGGCTCACTGGATTTCCCCATGATTTTACACCTCTTTACCCAAATTTTGTTTATTTTTAACAGGAAAAGGTAAATCAGAGCAAGCCGCGGATGAAGTGATGATTTTTCACCTGATCCACTCAGCCCAGACTCGAGGTCAAATTGGGCAATTTACGATTGAAGAGTTTTGGAAACCAGACTGTCGAATTCGTATTAACAATACGACGAATGGGATGAGCATGTATGGGCATTCCCATAACATGCCTCGCTCAGATGTTCTTTGCAACGCTTTCACCGTAAGTTCCTTTATGATATGATACGACTTCTTGCCTAGCGTCGTCCCCAACCCCAGCCCCAGCCCTCTCGTCGTTGTCGTTGCCCTACTCTTAATTCTTAGAGGGATTTTTACTGCTTTTAGCCAGTATTTATACAGTTTGCAATACAATTTCATGTCGCGTTGAGTAATATAACAGCCTCTAGGTGAAATATCGCAATTGCAATTTCCTTTCTTCACTTCATTCCTTTCCTATCCACAAAAGTAAGTAGTGGTGCCACACACAGCTTGAGGTGTAGCACGACCATGACCACAATAAAACCGTGTGCAAAATAATTGCACATATACGACAGGCCAGGACAGGACTAGTACAAATTATGTTGAGGTAGATACAATGGTTTAACTTCTTAGTTAACGTCTCAAGCAATTCAAGAAACAAATTACAGCCAGCCACAGTAGGTTGTAGCTGCTGTGTTAAAAAATCTAGAACTCAAGAAAACTAAACACTAACAAAAATCTCAGAAAACCAATCTACGTCAAACTATGACACCTAATGCATCCAATTCAAGAGAGCAGCTTTCTATAGTTATAGCATATAGGCCTTAGGCAGCCAATACTCTAACTCTATTGCCTCAATGAATGTCTGATTAAAAAAATAAAAAACCTGCCCGTCTCCTTCAATCAATTACCTTTGGCTGCCAAGAAATAAAATTCATCAGCTCACAGTAAGACCAATGAAATGACCTCGAAAAGAATTGGGATTGCAAATCCAATTTAATTCATTACAGGTATGTGGGAGTCCTCGACTTTTGAGTTCTCGCAATAAAAATCAAATAAAACATAACCTAATTTTCTATTTTTTGAATACAATTTCCACACGTTGGTCGGTCTCTTCCGCCTCCGTTCCCATTCATTCCAGGAAGTCTAGTACGCTACGTAGTAGTAGATTAGATATTGGCATTATCAGTCGCCACATTACGACATTGCCTCTGTCTGCCATGATTCTTACAATACTTCTTCAAATCTCTACAGGACGAAAATCTTGTGCACTCCCTCATATATTCTCATTCTCACCCTACCAACCAGCCATTTCCTTACTTGGGGTGAGAATTTGACTAAATGGCAACGGCACTTGTTATTCATCCTCTCCCCTTCTTTTTTCTTCTCAATATGAAGACGAATAGAATGCACGTATCCTACACTCTCCTCCATCCAAATGCATTGGTACAAAATTCTGTATATCTCCCCCAGTTTGACGACTTAAAACTTTCCATGCTCAACTGCATTAGTGCAGCAACCACAAACAAAGAAAATAAATGGAGGATAAATTCCGCATCTAAATTTTGAAGGCAATCTAATTTCATTTCTACATAAAAAATTCAAACCTGAAGCTGCCAGCCATATAAAAAATTCAGAATTCAACTCAACTTTCTCCAGGAGAGGAAACACTTAATAAGTCAAAGTCAAGGTTTCTTACCTTAACCTTTAATGTAATGTCAATTAGGGCATGGATCGTCGCTAAGATACATACCCTCCAGTCTATTCATCCGAAGTCCTAGTCCTTTAGTCCATGTCGTTTAGAAATGACTTGACTTTGATACCCGGACCGGGTCTTTTCCACAAACCTTATGCCAACGACGCAGACTAGCTTAGGTTAAGAGAATAAATCACATGTTGGATGGATGCAAACAGAATTCAACTCAACTTTCTCCAGGAGAGGAAACACTTAATAAGTCAAAGTCAAGGTTTCTTACCTTAACCTTTAATGTAATGTCAATTATGGCATGGATCGTCGCTAAGATACATACCCTCCAGTCTATTCATCCGAAGTCCTAGTCACAAGTCCATGTCGTTTACAAACGACTTGACTTTGATACCCGGACCGGGTCTTTTCCACAAACCTTATGCCAACGACGCAGACTAGCTTAGGTTAAGAGAATAAATCACATGTTGGATGGATGCAAGCTAAGAGTAGTAGAAGGAATAGTAAGATACGTCAGTTCAGATGCTGTTGCTTAGTTTTGATTGAATAGAAAAACAAAGATTTGCTTTACGGTCCTATTCCATTTAGTTTTCACGACACGACACGACGCCTACCTGTCGCACCCACAAATCAGTTCCATTCCACGAGTAATCTGAATGCTCAATTTTCCTCTACGAAGGATACACGCTTTGATTTTAACATAAACATTGCAAGCTACTCATTCCAATTAACTAATCCGTATATTTTTCATTTTTCATTTTAGGCATACAAATCCTCAACGATGAAGTGGCAAACTTGTTCTGATTTTATTCGTTGGTCATGTGAACATGACGAGGGGTACTCAGCCCCCTCCACTTCTTCCTCTGCCTCATCTTCTCATTCTTTGAGTGAAGGGGCAGCAGCCAGCTAAGCCAAACTAAGGAAGGGCGGAGCAGGACCCTCTTGCCAACTAATATTGCTCGTCTAAATTGTTCCATTTCCATTTTAAGTGTTAAGTTAAGATTAAGAGTTGATGACATGTAATGTAAACCTAAACTTTAGATGTAGTAGCCAAGACAAGAAGTATGTATGTATGTGTATGAGCCTTACTCCACTAAAATTGACTTTGTACTTACATGCGACGATGAAAATTTGTTATGAAGTTCTAGAGTCAAAATTTTACTTATACACGATTGACCGGTGACTTGAACTGTACCTGTGACTTCGGTGTATAATTAAATTTAGGTAACGTAGGGAAATCTCTGCCAATGAAAATTCGACAATGGAATCTGGGACCACACTCAAGGGGACCGACGTTTAATTTTATAAAATAACAGAAAAAAAATGAATTATTGGAAAAGATGGACTGCAGGGCAGAGGTTTCCCTAAATTAGATTTAATTGAAGAGAACTTATTGTTTAAATTTTAAAGAAACATTCAAATCGTGGACTCTTAACTCATTCACGTCAATATTTTCAAAAGTAAGTAGACAGTTGGATTTGGATACAATTACAATAACTCATGTGATTATTATTACAATGTGTATTAGACTAAAATAGTGAAATTGTTGTAAGCGAGCATTGAATTTATCATCCGACTGTCCAAATTGCTTCATCAAATGTAACTTTTCAAGTTAACATTAGCGTGATTTGGAAGACAAATTCAAAGTTCCTATATTATATTTTTAAGTCTCACTCAGAGAAATTAATTATGAATCAACAATTAAATTCACATAAATTTGAATTAAAATTGAATACAAATTTAAAATGTGTCCAAGTTCAATTTCTTCAACTCATTATTCATAAGTTTTTCAAATTTTGAGGTCACGTGTAAGAAGGATGAAACGAAAAAGGCAAATCATCTAATCTGCACCGCAGCATCCGCCTCCACCATATCAGAAAGGGGATTATTTTTCCATTCGTGTTTTGAATTTATGAATACATTATAAGACTTCGTCAGATCTCGAGCTCAACCCTGAGATTTTCTCTCAGCCTTAGCCAGCCACCAACCCATTGCAGAAGGAAGATAACAAAGGAGAATCGTTAAAAGAGAAAGACTCACCTCTCGAAGAAGACCAAAAAGTACATCAGTGTTTAGGGATCTCTCATGAGCTTCGTCCATGATCACAGCACTGTAGTTATCCAAATCTGGCTCTCGAAGGGACTCACGGAGAAGAATACCATCCGTCATATACTTGATCAGGGTTTTCTGGAGAATTAATTAGTCAACTCGTCAGAAATAATACAGAATCCTTATAGAATAAATTAAATTAAATTTTATCATTGAATTTCCCAATTCAAAGAATCGCTAAAGGTCACACACGTCGTGCATTTCGTCAAAAGTCAAAAGCTTTCTATCATTTCAATCCTTCATTACGCCTACGCGTTCAGTATAACGTGCAATTTCGCCTTAAAGAAAAACGTATTAGTATTAATCTGACTATATTAGTTGGATCTATTCATCGACCAATTTTCTATAATCATTTTCTGTTTACGCAATTCTGTATTTCTTTATAGTTCGTTGACCTTGGAAATTCTAAGCGTTGACTTTGACGCAGTGAACTAAATTATTAGAGAATTATTGATATTATATAAATTATTTTAACTTACGTTTGTTAACGTATACCATTTAATTTATCATTCCTTACCTCACACGTGCAATCTTCAAATCGAATCGCATAACCAACTTCCTGCCCCAACTCGGTTCCCATTTCATCAGATACACGCTTTGCAACTGACATGGCAGCCACACGTCTGGGTTGAGTACAATCCTATCATTCCACGGCTGGAATAACCTGTCAATTCAGAAATTCATTGTGTTAGGTCCATCTTTACCCATTTCATTTTCATTTTCATCGCTTTCTCCAGCTAAGTGGGTGTAACATAATACACAGAGAATTACGAGTAAATACAGGCTTTGGCCTTGGCCTTCAGTCTCTAATGGACCAAAACTGTAATTACATTGATAGAGTAAAAGCGAAAGCGAAATTTGAAGCAAGTCTAACATGTATACATTAGATGAAGCGGATATAAAGTGCAATACTAGCATCCGGTTCTTTGTAGAATGGAAACGTAAGACCGGGCTTGAGGTCATAGTCTCCTCATATGTTGTGAACAATAGAAGGTCACCCAAACAAGCAAAGTCCAACTCTTATTGAATCGTATGGTTTCACGTAAAATGAAAGAAAACCCATGACGCAGAAATCCTGCTAAGACGTAACAAATAGAAATATTCCTGGAAATGTTATCAATTAGGATCAAAATAATGTCGGTTCGATGCAGAAGTTGAATGGCCACTGGACTAGCTATCCTTGACTGGAAGCGTGCAATGCAGCCTCTAAAAGTTTTCACTTTTGGTTTCAGAACTTGCTAGGATATTTCAAAAATTTAATTATCATGTCAGATGTCAAAATTTGTTTATGAAGTTCGTTCTCATAAACATCGCAAATAACTTTTAGTAAATTTCGCCTCACTCAGTCATTTCCAGCTAGAATTGGCACATACAAATTCAAATGGAGAAATAGAATCTCAAAGATTCGATTCAAAGTTTCTCTTCCCTTTCCATACATATCCAATACAACAAATTGGCTTTTCTTCACCATGCCATGATTTATCTAAGTGGGTTACTATGTCTATCCGCGTGCACACTATCTATATTCAAGATATAAACGTTACCCCTACTGCCTGCCTTCCGTCCGTTGCTGGACATTGTTTTCCTTTCTTTGTCCAGTCTCAAGTACAAGCATACAGACAGCTCTAGCTCATCCATCATTTGGCTAATTCCATTCCGTCCAGTAGTCCACAACGTAATATTTAATCAAAATAACATTGAACTTGTCTACACGTGCAACCAAGGTCTCACCTGCGGTATTTTATTTTCTTCCTCCTACATCTTCCACTTACATTGTGCCTAATTCTACATACCAGAGTAACTGGACAAGCAATCAAACTGAGAAACCGCAGTGTTTCCATACTTGCTGTCAGTATATACTGTTAATTCTGCTTCGCATTTTGTTCAGATTAGGAAAAATACAATTACAATGCACTAGATTCCAAAGAATTCCTTGCATTATAAATTAATGCTAGTCTGATTTTTCTAAAAGATGAAACTCCATAAACTTAATCACTTCTGCGTCATACGGAGAAGTCTATTTTGACCCACAAATTAAAATTGGACCTCTACAATAGTGCATGTGCAGCATTTCCCCTTGGGAATTAGAATCGAACCTGACTACTGGAGAACGCAATTAGAAATCAGAGACGCCGATGTCTTCCATGGCTGCAAGTAAAACGAAACTTGCTTTGGTCCTACTATCATTATAACTAATTTGCAAACCGACAGGCGTAATTAAAGACTAATGAAAAAGAAATGAGATCTTGTATCTCAGGTTCCTTTATCCGTCACCGATATTTCAAGTTGAACTTTGTCCACAATCTATCAGTGGAGCGCAAATTCAAGAATAACGCGCATTTCGTCATTTTATTGGCATCACAATGGATTTCATGAAATTGCAAATTATAAGCAAATCTTAGCTTTATCAAGCCAAGAATTTTTCCACTTTTAAATTGTTAACTTTTTCTGGTTTTAAAATTACATTACAGTTACATTATACAGAACGATGAGATTCATATATTCTTATCCACTCTAACTATAAAGATGGAATCTGATCTGATTTCTGCTCTCAACATTCAATTATTTTCCTACACACAGCAAAACATTTCTTTCTGCCTTACGACTCACATTTCATTGGAAAATTCAACCTGACAGACAGACACTATTATTTGTATTATTGAGGAAATGTCCCAATAATTTCTATCCTGACACTTTACAGTATGCATGAAAATGGAAACCATTTCAACTTCCGAGGCGAGAATCCAATTTCTAAAAATTACCCGCATTAGACAAACAACCTGATTATTCAAAAGACATGATTAACAAAAGATGTCCAAATAACAGTGCAGGCTGCAATGAAATCTGACAAACGTCTGATGTCATATTATTCTAATTCTGACTGACAGTTACGAGAAAATCCAATCTCACATACTCGTTGCTTGAATAATCGATAACTGATTCACCTGATATGCTAGCCTATAATATTCCCTTGAAACTAAACTAACTTCATCTCGAACAAACAGAATGAAACAAATATTTTGGCAAATTCATCACTAAGATTCAGATTTTCTTGCATCTAACATCAAAATGATTAGATAACTTTAGATAGTTAGACTGAGGGCTGGCCGAGGTAATAAATTTAATGAGATTAGGTTTGCATTAGAAATTCAAAATATGGTGAATTTACCTTCCTCATGGAGGTACTGGGTCAGTTGAGTAGTTTTTCCACTCCCGGTTTCTCCCACGATGATCACAACACTATTATCTCGAATCACGTTGAGAAGCTGTGAAAAAATCAAAAAAAAATTTATACAATCATAGCCATAATCATAATTTGAAAATTATAAATGGACTAGTTGACATTGAGAAATTTTACTCGAATAAAAGCAATCATTTTAAATCATCAAGAGAACATGAAACGATGAAATATAAAACCATACCTCTTGTCTAACAGCAAATACAGGCAAATATTGCCTTTGTTGAAGAATGGATTTATTCCTGGCAAAGTTGGAACTGGCTTCAGTAGCTTCTTTCATGTGTTCGGCGAATTGCTGACCTTTCTTATAATCAGTTCCCCCATCTTCATCAACCACTACGTCCTACAATTCAAATACATCGATTTAATATTAGGTTATTCGAAATGCCAAATTTTTTACTTCTTAACTTTTTATAATTTAAAAACTAACCTCTTCCTTTTCTTTCTTAACTCCAAGAATATCACCAATATTGGTTCCTGCCAGTTCCCAATGTTTTTTCTGAGACTTTTTTCTTTCTTTCTGCTCCCGATAAGTCCTAACTGTTAGTGAACCCTTTCTTGCAATCAATGCCATATCTGAAGTAGGATCCCTTACAGGAATCACAGGTTCAAACTGTTTGGTAAACACAATTCTTCCATCCAAGAAAGGCGGGACAATATTATGAACCAAAAGATGAACCCGAGCTTCACTGTCCTCTTCAAAATCTTCATTATGATCAACATTTAAAACAACTCCACTCGTCAACATTCGATTCTTCTCCCAAAGCTCATTGTCTCGATGAATTTGTCTCTGTTGAGCACTCATTCGTTGATGCTTCCTTTGTGCAAGTTGTTCTTCCTTTTTCTTTGTATAATCATCAGAAACTCCAGCAAATGGATTATGAACATCGTCATAACCCTCGTCAATAGAATACCATTCTCGGTCCAACCTTTTTTGTTCATCTTCCCACTCATCACGGTCAACTTTGAGACCATCTCCATCCCCTTGTTCTTCATCTTCACCTTCCTTATCTTTCACAAACCCTGGGGTAACCATAAAATGAGAACTTCCAGGTTGCTTGACCCATGGATTGTACTTGTGGGCTGGAGTAGGTAATGGAGTTTCTTCTTCCTTTTTCAAATCTGTCAAACTTGGTGTTGGAAAATCCCAAGAGGACTTCTTGCTATAGTACCCAGTATCGTCATCATCCCAAGTTTTCATGGAGGGGGTATTTATCATGCTGAATGCAGGAGTCAATGGTTCATCCTTGAATCTGACGCTGTCTCCACCTCTAGAAGCTCTAGAGCGCTCAGACCATGAACCGGCTCCAGATCTGGTAGTTCTTTCTAGAAATTTATCATGCTGAATGCAGGAGTCAATGGTTCATCCTTGAATCTGACGCTGTCTCCACCTCTAGAAGCTCTAGAGCGCTCAGACCATGAACCGGCTCCAGATCTGGTTGTTCTATCCAAATCTCTCCTCCCACGGTCTCTGTCACGATCACGATCGCGGTCACGATTACGATCATCTTCTCTGTCCCGATTTCTGTTTCTATCACGATCACGATTGCGATCATAGGGTTTGTCCCTATACCTATCACGGTCACGCGCCCGATCTCGGTAAAACTTATCGAATGGTTCACGTACATTTTCATATTTTCTGGCATTGTCCTTAGAGGAATATACAGTACTTTTGTGGAATTTGTTACTTCGATCCTCAATCGCGGATTTGGCAGAAGGATTAACTCCACCACCATGTGAAGGAGTGTCTTCTCCAGATTCCCGATATCGGCGTTTTCCTTCTGATGAAGAACTACTGGAAGTTCTCTCGGGTTTCTTAAAGGGAAATGGGTCTTGGTTTCGTTGTGGGGTCAGTTGTGCCTTCCTTGATTCATAATCTAACTGATCCTTCTTTTCCTGTCTCTTGAATTCTGGAATTTGAAAAATTGCATTAGTCTTTGCTACGCAGTCAATGATGAATTAAAATTTCTCAATAATTATTACCTGCTAGTCGATCCAACCCTAAAAGTGATTTTCTTGGAAGATCTGGTTTCTTAAATTCATGTTCTGCACCCTCTGTACCAACGACTTTTTTCTTGACAAATAATCCCCCTGCTTCATTCCCAGTCGTTCCTTCCAGCCGATGAACTTCTTCGTCAACAACTTCCATTTTCTTTCTTAGTTAATTAATTCTTCAATAAGCCCAAAACTGACCTAGTTTTATATCCTGATTTTCCAAGATTAAAAATATCACTGATCATAAAACCGGACGAAAGAAATAAAAAGCCGTCGTCTTCAATTTGTAATTTGGAAACACAAACAGCGTTTCACAATTTAGGTTTCGTATTTCCTGGGGTTTTGAGTGTAGGATCCTTCTTGGTGGTCTCACGCAAGGACTCAACAAGCACTCTTGCCTTGACTTTTCTAATGAAAATGTTCGTATCGTTTCGTAAATCGTAGAAGTGCCAAACATCACATGAACTAAAAATTAAAATTCATATAAGGCTCAGACAGATTTATAGTAATATATTTTTCAAATCGTCGTAATGAATGCACACGTGGAATTCATAATTTATTTTTAGATGCAGTCAGTAGTGCAATATTCTGTCAACTCGCCCAGCGTAGCGAGTATAAGGCAAGGCATACATGGGGATGTAATGTTATGTTAATTCTAATCTTGAGAATAAATTCGAGAAAACTTGCAATTCTGCTCTAGTCTTATCTCAGGTTGAAATTAAATTGATACACATAAAAAATATTATATAATTTAACCTGTTTCATCATTGAATTATATTTTCTGGCGAATTTAATATTACGAACAGATGTGCAAAGCAAACCCAATCGTTAATCTAGTTTAGAAAAAGTGAAATTGGCACATTTCGATTTCTGTTTAATTTGTTGGACATTTCAGTTACTCTATAATTCAGACATGGCCTACAATTTACTGGTGAGTTAAAATTCTATAAATTTTAGAGGAACTTTGTCCATTGTTAATGATAAGAAATAAGTTGGATAAGGATGGTGATTCCAAAGTTGACAATGGATGCACTTAATGCACAATACAAATCTAGTCTTCTAGTCAAATTAGAAAATGTGCAAAGTATTCCGTTTTGTTTATTCTGATTTTAGGTAGGTTTTTATTTTGACACATTTATATTTTTATTTCACAGATCATATCATATAGGCTCTTATCGCTATTCATCTTTTATTACCCAACAATAACAATTTCAATATTTTAGAGTGTGCACAATATAGAGTGCGCAATATATTGTGACACATTAATTCAATAATATTAGTAGCAGCAGCAATTAATGTTAATAATTAATCAACTGAAGGTGTTTAACATTACCATAAATAGACTTTCATTCATATGTTTGACCTATGTTTCATTATCTAAGATTTTACAATTTACAAAAGTTGTCCTTTAAAACAAAATCAGAATTTGATAGCTTCCTGAGAACTTGAATTCTCAGGAAGAGTTTGAATTCTCAATTTTAAATTATTAAAAGTCTTGAACTTGAGATGAGATCGAATTAACTTCTCAAAATTAAAGGAATAAAATCAACTTAACGTTATAGAACTAAATCTAGTTTCATACATCCAAACTCAATACCCAAACTTCCAAACGCATCCAATTTTCAACGCCTGCCACTGCCAGCATTCTAAGTTAATTATTACGTTATACCCTAAAACAATGAACACTGAACAGAGCAATTAAGTTTTTACATAGTCAGACACGAAGACAAGACGAGATGCAAACAACATTACATTGGACGCCACGTACATTTATATTTTTTTAACTTTAACAAATGAGATTTTTCTAAACAATAGCACAAATTTTATATAGCACCTAGTTTTGGATTAATTTATCGATTGGTTTCATAAAATTTATTTAATTCTTTAATCTCGACATGATTTTAAATCATAATTCAACTTGTGTGATCTAACATAATATGAAGATTGTGGCTAATTCCAATTGAAACGCCAAAAGTGGCATGCAAATAGTTTATTTTCGTTTTTTTACAAGAGACAGCAACTTAGAAGCGAACCAATTAAAACAAAACTCGTGAATGATTATACGCAGTCGATTGTTCAGATTTGTATTTGTACACAATTGATTGTGTGAGCAAACATTGTTACCCTATTGGAGTTTTTGTTGGTTCTTAAATAATTTGAGTAGTGTCTCATAGAATTGCTCCGTTTTGAGAATGTTTCTTGTTATAGTTTCCTTTCGCTACTTCTAGTTTATGCAAATTCAGGTGTTATTGCTTTCATACCTTTAGCTTTTACCCTTAGAATTTTTTCTTTGCGCTGTATTTTATTAAAATCCGAAATCTCCACCCCCAAAAGCATCAAAAGCCGAGCTCATGTCATCCCCTGCACTTCCTGCAAGTCCAGAACTATCAAAGAAATTTCCTGCAACGGCTGATGAGCCGGTGCTATCATAATGGTGCAGATATGTTGAAGCAGGGATGGCTTCACTTGTAAATGCAGTTGAATTCATTGGCAGATAATCATGAGCTCTGAATACAGTGGAAGAGAAATCTGGATGAGAGAGTGACAAGGGTGTAGAATTTGTGCCCCATCCACTCCATCCCCATCCTGGGCCCCAACCCCAACCAAATCCATGACTCCAAACCCCAAGGGCAGTTCCCACTGCCAAAGTACTTGCGACGTTGTCCATTTTATTCACAGAATGCAATTGACCCGATGACCCATAGTGTTGAGGAGGTGCGGCCCGATTTTGAGTGTTTAATTTATTCATGGCTCCTGCTGAGTAATTTGTTCCAATCGAGGATGATGACGAGGATTTTGGTAAAGAAAAATTCTGTTGCGGTGTATCTGCAAAAAAAAAAACAAAAAGGCGTGAAATCTGAGTGGTTGCAATTTATAATTTTAATTTGCATTTTCTTGAATTTCGCTTCTCCATCCAATCCTATGAAAATTAAATTCTCCATTAATTTTCACTTCATTATCAAAGCTTTTCCCTTGTAAGAAAATATCCTCCATCTCAAACTGTCGTGTGTTTTCTTAATTAATTGAATTCGTTCTCGGAAGACGAACCTAGTTACAAATGAGTAGAACCAGGGAGCGTATTAATTTCAGCCAGCCTCCAATTTCGTTATTTACTTCTCTCGGCAATCTTAATCATCAACTTTCTCATTTCCTATTCCTCAGAAGTGAAAGAGCTTCCCACCGCTTCGCTTTCATTTATAAATTACAAAATGAGAATCTTAAATGAGTTTTGCTTTAGCTTTTGGTTGGTGTTCGATGTGGATGCTTGGTCCTTAGAACTTGCTCATCTAATCATCACTCGAGAAAAGCAAATGCAAGTTTCTTGTTTCCCAGTCCTAATCATGACCCACAAACCACAAAGTGCCTTTGATAGCACGGCCTACCGTGTACCATATCATCATCTCATACTCTGGCCTAAAACAAACAATTTTGGAGGTTTAACAGGAGCGGAAATTCGAGGGTTCTTCTGTTGTCTTATCCAAAAGTTTCCTAAAGCTTGCTTGCTACCCAATCTAGTGCAATGCATTACGAGAGTACTACTACATTGGATTGCATTGCTTTTCTATCTCATCTTTTGGTTCTTGCCTTAAGCCTTTCTACTTACTTCTACTTCTTCTGTTCTATTTACACTTCCATGAATCCATTCGATCAATCCGTTCCCCCTTCCTTCCTTTCCTAACCTAGATTCTGATTCTAGCTTACACTAGAAGAACACAAAATCCTTTTCGAGCTAGGTCAGGCCGGAAACTTCTTAAAAGGAATCTTCTTGAATCTTGAATTTGCCCTTCCTGGCCTGGCAGAACTACTTCAATCACACTCAAGTTGTGGAACTGAACTACTCTCTCAAATTTGAGTATTCATGATTCATTTCCAATCATTTTCCAGATCACATCACACACATTTAGAACTGGGGATGAATTCTGTTCTCATGAGACTGACGAGTGGAACAATGGATGCATTTCTCTGTGTCTAAATTCTAATGCATTAGCACTAGCATAGCTCGTCATCAAACCAACTACTTAGCACTAGAACTTCTCTCACGTTAGACTTAACCCATGACAGCAGACAGCATTAGCATTTGATCTCATGGTATGGTTGACTGGACAAAATGCAAAAAGCTCTAGTTCTGGCTCTACTTTTCTTAAGGGTGGTTCTCAAACTCGACAAATTGGAACTTTCTCTCCTATATTCTAGAAGTAAGTACAAAGGAAACGGCAGCCGGTGAAGGTGATCCATGAGTGGGAATCGACCATGTGTTTGTACTTTAGTTCAGGTTTTTCGGAAGGATAAGGATTCTGAGTTGAGTTGAGTTAACCCATTGTCATTCTGTTGTGATCAAAGCAAAAACTAAACTAGAAGCTGAATTCAATTCAGGTCACATTCGGTTAAACTTATTGTCCAGCCAAGCCAAAGTCAAGCTCGTTCGGCCGACCTATGTGACCCAATTTTTTTATGTGATGTGGGAATATTGAATCCCAGGCAAGCAGACAGGCTTTAAAGTCCGGCCATCACAACAGCCCTATTATTTTCATGTTTTGATTCTGATTCTGGTTCTGACCCACATTTTCCATCCTTTTAAATGGAATTGGTTTTTCGGTAGTCCTAAATTTTCCTTGACTTTTCCTAGGAAAGCAAATAAAAAAGTTTGGAGTTTACGCTAGTTTTAGCTTTTGTCTTTTAAAGATAATAGAGCGTGATGTGATTTCAATCCTATTATGAACTGAAACAAAACTTTGGTTTTTGGACTTTTGACGCTTCAATTGAAACTTTCCTCATAATGAAATGTCAGAGTCAAC
>WJEZ01000830.1:0-22391 GCA_009869925.1 Thalassaphorura encarpata
ATAAAAATGTAATAATTGCCTCTCAAAACCCGTCATTAATAATTAGCGAATACAAATAACAAGACCAATGATTTAATATACATGTACACCTAACAAAGCTGCTCCAATCCAAATTTACAAAATTACAAACTTTAAGCGCGCCATTCCTCCAGCTTAGCCAAGTGGTATTTTTTCATGTGATTGTTAATCAAGTATTTCCGAGAGGAATAGGAGCATATCTCCCCGTTAGATTTTTTCATTTTCCTGCACATGCCTTTGCCCTCAAGCATACACACGTACCAATTCCTTTAATCAATTCTTTTAATTTCAAAAGTCCCATCTGGTACAGCGTAAGTAGTAGCAGTTGAAAGAGAAGAGTGACCGGACAAAATCCGATTTCTTTTTTAGCCTGTTCCCTGACTAATTCCTCAAATGTGAGGCCAATTTCCGAGTCAATAATGGCATTGTTCAGTAAGTCTTCAGAGAAACAAGATGAATGGTTACGCCGAGGGTTGGATGGTTACACCCAAGGCTGTAGTCACCACTTTTTTTCTGTTTGTTTCAGTAATTGTCCCTCTTAAAGGAAGTGGATGGTTGAGCCCAGAGCTACGGTCACCAATCATATGAGTTGGATGGTTGTGCCTAGTGCTACGGTTACCACCTCCTTTCCTATTTGACGAGTTCTTGCCATTTCCCGCCTCCGAGTCTGACTCTGACTCTGACCCATCATCATCTTCCCAGCCTATTGTGGGTACAAAGCTAGAATGCCGCTGTTCTTTGACATTTTGGCGAAAATCCAGGACACACTTCATGTTCTTTCCTATATAAATAAATATATATAATAAAAATATTTCTTTTCGAGCCCACCCCTTGAATACGGAAAAAAATAGTTTAGGTTTACTCCAGTACTAATAGGAGAAGAATTTACGGTCATGTAAGAGTGTCGTTTAACTTTTACTTCTGTTAAAAAAGTAGGAATTTATTATTTTGTTGTGTTGACTTAGTTCGCTAGTTAAGTTTCTGCATTAGACATAAACGAGCTATTCTTCAGATTAATATCCATACAGGACCACTCAACCGCAACTATTTGTCAGAGGAAGTCAAATGGTCAGCTCGCGCGTTGCGAGTAACTTAACGAATACCATTTCCTATACCAGTAAAAATTAAATTGTTTTGCATGGGCTGGTCCACATAAATAACCAGCAAAGCGCTTGCGTATTCTCTAGCCGCTGGTTAAATAGTAAAAATTAAAAATTTTTACTCACTTGTAGTATTTTCCTTTTCTTTCATTTGTAATCAGTGCTGCTTCTAGATTTTGATCTACACGGACCATATCCCGAAATCTCTTGCCTTGATCCAATTGACTTTTCTCAACTCCAAGAATTACGTCGTGGCATTGCTTCGAAAGGAGAAACACAAAAATTCAAAATAAATTCAAGATCTGATTTACGTTTAAAACTGAAAATCAGATGATAAATGAATTTAAAGGACTTACTCTCTTCGTTTGTCGTACTCCGCTTCGCAATGAAACGTGCACATCTATGTCGATACTTTCATTTCCCCTTGGAACCCCATTATCCAAACTTTTTAGCAATTGCTCGTCCGATAAAAATATAAAAAATTCTAGTTATATTCATTAAAATTACAACGTCACTGCATTACAAAGGAATAATTTTTTTCTATTAATTTTTACATAATTTTATCGGTCAGGCGACTTTGTCAGTTCTTATTTGAAAATTAATAAAAATTAATCAATATTAATTCAAATCACAGAAATATTTTTGTCTGGCAATCTCGTGAAGGCGGTTTTGCGTTGTTTTAGTTGCTTCAGTCAGGCAATCGCCTTTTGTGCTTCTTTTTTCTTTCGTCGCCAGGATCAGCAGCAGCAGGCTCAGAGCTAATGTCATCAAAAATGGTCAATGTTCCTCTGGATTTTTTGTTCTTTTTCCTTTGGTGGAGAACATGTGCTTCGTATTCCACATTTTGAACCTGATCACTTTCTGCCTCGTCAACAATGACCACTGGCTCTCTGGATTTTTTGTTTTTTTTTCCTTTGGGGAACGACAAGTGATTCCTGGGCCATATTTTGCACCTGAGCACTCACTGCCTCGTCAAGAATGACCACTGGTTCTCTGGATTTTTTGTTCTTTTTACTTTGGGGAAGAACAGGAGCTTCGTATTCCACATTTTGTCCTTGATCAGTCTTTGTCTCGTCAAAAATGGGGATTGGCTCTCTAGATTTTTTCTTTTTTATTTGGGGAAGAACAGGAGCTTGGTATTCCACATTTTGAACCTGATCACTTTCTGCCTCGTCAACAATGACTACTGGCTCTTTGAATTTTTTGTTCTTTTTCCTTTGGGGAAGAACAGGAGCTTCGTATTCCACATTTTGTCCTTGATGAGTCTCTGTCTCGTCAAAAATGGGCATTGGCTCTCTGAATTTGTCAGTGGATTCTGTCTCCTTGTTGAATTCCATTGTTGGATAATTTATTAAAACGAACAAGTTTAAAATCAATTAGCTCGATTGTCTGACACTGACTGACCGCAAAGCCACTTGTTTGACTACGCGTCGCTTTCTCTTATCAACACACCATTCACATAACCACAACCCGAACCCAAACAAAAGGCAAACCCGACAAAATCACACCCGCCAAAACTACAATAAAACAAAACCAACTCGATGCTTCCAACTCTGCACCAAAACCAAATTCAAACTATAAAACATCTCACCCCCCACCCTCCCAATCCACCAAATGACATCATATCGTTAAACCCAATGTACCATACGTCACAAGAAATACACCAGAATAACGACGCAAGCACTACCATCACCATCAGAACAAAATTTGAAAATTGGCCTTATGATGCTTACTACTTACACATATTCAGGGGATCGTTACTCTTTTATTTACGTTTGGTACATCTTGCAAAGATTTTCCTGATCCTGATGCTGAGAAAAGATTGGTTAGCACTCTCACACAAACTACCAATTGTCAGGATGTTGTTTGTGAAAAATATATGGAGTACCTACAAGATAGAGAATTTCAAGAGTTGAAAAATGAGACTGAAGATTATGACCAGTTATACTCTAGTCCTACATTTGATTCCAAATGTCACCCACACAGAAGTCAATAGTTATAGATCGTGTGGTTGTGTCGTTTGTCATTTTTCACATGGGTTTTGGGATTTTTCTACTCATCACACGTTTGTCATGCCCAGTCAAATGTGTCACTTATGTAAGAAACAAACTAAATTAATTATCATGAGGTAGAAAATTTATTCAAATTCCAGATTGCAGTGTTCTTCACTTTTTGTGGACTCTTGCTCCTTGCTGCAGGGGTCATGTGGGCAATCAGTGTGTATGGAAGGACTTTACGCGCCTGAGATTGCGGAACTAAGGATAATCCATACTTCGTCTGTGCAGTAAAACAAGAGATAAAACTTGAAGAAATAGTTGAGAATTACTATGTTCGAAACTTGATCTTGTACGACTATGACAGGGAGAAGCTTTTCCAACATACGTCAGAAAAGAATAAAGAAAAGTTCGAGGCAGAACAAGGAAACACAAGATTTGCTGTGATTCTCATTGCTGCGGTAAAGTTCAAATTATATTTTGCTTATCAATATTTAAAGTTAATTTTCATGACTTTTTTTCAGGTCTTGCTTTTTCTCAATGCAGTCCTGAATTTTGTGTATGGAATTATTCTTTTCAATAAAAAACCAAGTCAGGTCGTACCAACTGAGTAAAAGGCCCATAAACATCGACATCACAAAGTACAACAACAATAACAACAGTCGGGGAACCAGAATCTTATTCTTCCGCAATAGAATAAATCAATTCGAATTAACAACCCATTATTGACCATACACTGTATCGTGAATGCTTCGGGATATTTTCATAAAATAAATTAACATTTTGGTAGAATAAAATAATTAGAATCATACACTTCTCACTTCTCAGTCCAATTTATTCATTTTATGCTTAAAATGGTCGTATTTATAAACTTATTTGAAAGAAACACAATATTTTACAGTTTCAAGCCTCTGAAAATTCTGCTCTCACGGCTTCAACGCAAACTTCACTATCTTCGGAAGCCTTAAGAAAAATTAAAAAAAAGTTTGGATCATAAATTTATTTGCAAATAATAAAAAAAATAAAATACTTACTTGAATCGTATTTTCAATGTTGATTGTATTCTGTAAAATGAAATAAGAAGATGAATAAAATATTTTATTTTGAAGAGATTCAGAGTCAGGAGTCCATGAAATTAGGAGCAAATTGGAAGAAGTTTTATTGAGCTAAAAATCACAGACAAAAAATTAATTAGATTTAATTTTTATCCTGTTTTTTAGAAATTTACCTGAAATTCAATCACACCAAAAGAGCATCCTTTGGATTTGAGTGAACTAAGAAAATCCTCGTAACTTGCTTCCCTAGGACCTAAAAATAATGAAGTTCAAATTAATTAATAAAAAAATGCTGTGTAAAAATTATAAACTGACCTCTTTCAGATACAAAAATTTCATCTTCCCGAATACGAAGTATAATGTAGCGAAGGGCACCTGAGCGAATTTGATCAAAATTAGCTGCAACATCTCCTCCTACCACAACCTATTTTTTAAAAAAAAAGTAATCAGCACTTAATTTATTTTAAATTATATTATTAAAGTTCTCACCATTTTGTTGACTTTAAATTACAAAATACGTGTAAATTTAATTAAATTAGTGCCAAATGCTAATTGAATAATGTTGTGTGCTTGTAGGCAGATGTAAAAGTGAATTGAAAGTCCAAAGTAGATCAAGTACAGTAAATCTGAGGAATGTGAGCAGGAAATCCCCGAATTGTTTTATCGGGTTCACTTAATCCACAATGTAGATTTTATTAGCTAAGCTAGGAGATATTTTTAGAATACAAAGCCGAGCGAGCGGCTTGTGAGAATCAAAGGAAAATAGCTTAAGCTCAAGAAATAACACCTCAATAGTCTAACAAATTGGCTCACATCATGATCACGACCAAGACTACACGTGTTGGCCCATGTCCATGAAGGCCAGGCCATGTAAACATTCTTAAACGTTTTGAGATTAAATACTTTACCTTTGATCTCTTCGCTCGATTAGAATTTAGACATTCACGGCGTGCAACTTTTGAACATGTAAATTAGACATTTTATTATTTTTTGTTTACTAATTAGTTGGAATTACGTCATAATTTTCCTCAGTTTGGGAAAAAGCACCAAGAACACGAAATAGAGTCGTGACTTGCTCTAATTTTGGAATTGCTTCTTTAAGAGGAGATGAAGAAGGATGACCTTCAATTTCAACAAGAAAATTAAAAGTCCCCGTTTCACCCTTACAAGGAAAACTATCAAGTCGACATAAATTGATATAATATTTTGTAAATACACACAGAGCTTTTTCCAGAGCTCCAGGAACATTTCCAGTTTGAAACATTAAAAATGTATTATCCTTTACAAATGGGGCAGCCGTAGGCGACGCAATTGATTTTGATATGATGAAAAATCTCGTCACATTTTCTTCATCATCTTGAATATTTTCGTAGAGGATATTTAACCCAAAATGCGCTGCAGCTGATTTTGCGCTAATTGCTCCAGCGGTTCCATCTAGCGCGGCTAGTTCAGCTGCACGTGCTGTACTTGAAACTGGAATTGTTTCCAAATGTGGACAATGTGTTAGCAAAAAATGTGAACATTGGGCCAGAGCTTGCGGATGAGAATAAATTTTCTTGAGAGCCTCAAATGGAGATTTTGATAAGCAATGATGAGAAACACGGAGATAGAGTTGACCACAAATTTTGATTTCAGGATGAAATGCAAATCCTTCCAAAGCTTGATGAATTCGGCCTCCAATTGTATTTTCAAATGGAACTACTCCAAACTGTGCTGTTGAGGATGCAACAATTGTAAATATTTCTGGAATTGTTGAACTTGGAATAAATGAGCTGGGTTCTACTGTTGGAAAATAAGATTCGGCAGCAAAATGTGAATTACTTGACAATGGTCCTAAAAATGCCACTGTTCCGGAATTTGAAGTTTTTTCGTCACCCAATTCCATAATAATTTTTTTTTAAATATGAGACAGGACAAACTGCTACAACTTTCTTGGGATGTAGTGTTAAATCGAATAAAACATTTTCTACATCCAAATTATTATATTTTAAGCCGCAGAAAAAGATTACATTGACCATCTGGTTTAATTAAGACATGTGTTCTTCTCTTTTTATCCTACATGTATGTAGTACTATGTATGATCGGATAGTAAATGAAAGACGTTGAACAAAGGTCAAAGGTCATCATGTGAAACTTGGATGGAAAGGATTAACGCATATACTTAGTATTTACACTTCTCTTTTTATCCTTCGTGCTTGTAGTACTATGTATGATCGGATAGTAAATGAAAGACGTTGAACAAAGGTCAAAGGTCATCATGTGAAACTTGGATGGAAAGGATTAACGCATATACTTAGTATTTACCGCAACAAAAACAGATTTATTATTAAGATTTTGACAATATGAAATTTTTAGTTTGGAATTCTATTTAAAATGAAATCATTCTGCTGCTGGTTCTACTTCTGCCTCACTATGACTTCCCAAGAAATCTGGAAGAGCTTCTCCTACCGCATGTTTAAGGGCTGAAAGAACTTCTTCGGCTTTATGACCTCCAGCGGAAGTTAACTTTTTGAGAAAGTCCCATCCTTCCCAAGCAAGGGCTTTAGTATCTCCAGCCAAGTGGGAAAAATCCTCTTTCAGTTCACTTTTTTGAAGACTAGAGGCCACCATGGTTATAATTCACAAATTATTTATGCTTAATTGATTTTAATTTTCAAGAATATGTATTTCAATACATTTACCAATGCCTACGCAGGCGATAAGGAATGTAATCACAATAAATTTGTTCATTATTGTGTAAAGTTTTTGGAGTCGGGTTTATTAGAGAACTTTAAGTTTCGGCTTGTGGAAAAGAAGTTCGTGCATTGTTTTATATACTCTTGACCTTGCTCGTTTAGCGTTTTAACTATATTTTAGTTGTGATTTCTCTTTTGATTAGATTGGACAATTTTCAATGGAAACTTGCCAAAGGGGAAATAAGTTCATATCAGTTGCCTTGATAAAGATGACCACATTCTTAATCACATGCATATAATATTAAGCTTATAACTGACATCCCACATTTCAACGTAGACATTTAAACTTATAAACTTTATTTTTGGGATTTTCTCGGTTTTATTTACAAACTCGAGAAAGGATGGAAAAAACCAGAATTTTCTAACACTAACATTACTAATTCAGTCCACAAACCTCATAAAATGTCACCTCTGATCCGCTACTACTGACGAATAATTCTTTTTTTTTTTGCTAAAAAAATTAAACTTTAAATATTCATGCAATTTGGTAGAAATGTTGACATGTTCCAAGGAAGTTGGAGGTTCAGTGTTATTGATTTTGTACAGCAAGCAAAAAATAGTATAAATACCAGGGCTAAGACTTGGAAAGCAGAACATTCAATAAGTCAATATCTTTTTTATTTTCCAAAGGTTAAGCTAATAATCTAAAATGCCAAGATTATTTCAACATCAAACGAATATTGCTAACCCTGCTGTGCTCTTGGCAAGAAAATTTGTCAAAGTAGGTGCAAAGTTGAGAATCCTGCCATACGAATGGGATGATCAGAACTGTAAAATTCAAGAGTACAAAAAACGCTATCAACGCATTTGCTCAGCCTTCATATTTGGCCTTGACATGATGGCTTCCTTCATTTTTTCAACGTACATATTCTTAGAATGGAAACTCGGGCGTTTTGAACCAAAACACAAACTTATGATATTGGTCATGGTTTTGATCTTTTTCTGTATATCTGTAGGGTTATTTGCGACCCAATTTCGGACCAAGAAACAAATTGCTTTTGTTAATGCAATTTTACACTACGAGACTAGTAAGAGGTAAAGTTATAGGTGAATCTAATTAATTTTTAATGAATAATTTTTATTACAGCCCATGGCTCAAGTATGGATGAAAGAACTGTGAAGATTTTGAATATAATATGGTGGGGATATATCGCTGGTGGAGTTAATGTGCTATTTACTGGAATTTTTAACCCAGAATACGTAAGAGTTTTCTGGCCATCGTTAGATCCAAATCAAAAAGTTCTAATTGCTCTGTTTGGGCTTTTGGCTTGCTTCAATCAATTGTACGTTGGAACTATTAGTCTACTCAACTTTATGTACATGCTTCTATATATGAATACAGTGACAAGCCAGATAGAAAAATCACTGTAAGTACATTCTATAACTAATTTTATATGCGCAGTTTTAATTATTTTTCTCTCAGGTGCGTACTGACGAAGGAATGGAATGTTAGAACAAAATATACCAAAAGTTATAGATTGTTGAATCGTGAAATCATACATTTCAAAGAACTCATGATCCTTGCAAGGTCATTCCATGATATGTACAAACATGTAGACGTAGTAGCCGTAGCTGTTCAGTTACTATTAATGATGTTTGTTTCATTTGGAGTTGTCAAATTCTTTCGACAAGTTGAAATTTCTATTTACATAGCAGTGTTTCTATGCTTCGTCTTATTGCTCTTTATACAATTGAAATTCCTTGACTCTATGGCAAAGTTTTGTCAGAGTTCTGAGTCGTTCATTCAATTTGGGAATGCCTTACCGCGCCTGTGTAAACGAGAATGGAAGGGGCTACGACCAATTAGAATTGTTGTTGGAAGCTTTTTTCATTTTGAAGGAAATATATTTCCATATTTGGATATAGTTGTAAATAATACACTCTCACTAATATTATCATATGAGTTGGATGCATTATAAGTTGTAACTGATAAAATAGTATCAAGGTACCCCAATATGCATATACCATATAGCTAATTTAATTCACAAAACGAATCAATAATATATTGTATACTACGATTTGCATATGAATTGCTCAATTTTCATTACATCCCAAGCACCTTGTCCCAAAAAGCCATTCTGCCAGGTAAAATATATGACTCTTTAACCATTTTTGATTTTTCATCTAATTGATACCAGCCAACGTCTTCGTTAAGCCCAGGCGAAGGGTTCAAAGATGTCCATTCACCTGCCTCAGGCGATAATTTATGCGGAGAGACAGTCCTATTTAGAAATTCAAAATAATACTAGCTTGGATATATTACTAAACTTATGTGTAAATTTACCCATTCTTTGCAAAACTGACCCAAAGCTTGACCATAAATTCTGAGAAAGGAGCAAGTTTATCCCCGAAGATATAATACTAAACTTATGTGTAAATTTACCCATTCTTTGCAAAACTGACCCAAAGCTTGACCATAAATTCTGAGAAAGGAGCAAGTTTATCCCCGAGAGGTATTTCCGGAAAGTTTTTATCTTCCTCAATAAAATCGAACAAATACTGAAGCTCGTCCGCATGTGCCGCACGTCTTAGCCCTACAAATGAGCAAAAATCATTACCTACGAAACTAATGCATACAAGAAAAAGTACCATTTGAATCGGGCGTGTTTAAATCTGAAGAAATGCCAGATGAGGGTGATTTCTTGGCAAAGTAATACAAATAAGATTTTGCATGTTTAGCATGGAAGACCGCAGCAGTTTTTGCCGGATGAGCTAACCATCGATCTTCAAACATGTTCAAAATGCTCTCGCTCAAAGCTTCAGCATCATTTTCAGTTCCAACGTAAAAGTCTCGAATAGCGGAAAGACCCTTACAGTCTTTTTCGTCGAAACTCAAAGCTTTTGCAACTTTTGCATTGAAATCTTTTTGGCTCATGCTCCTGTTCTTTAGACCAATAGCGCTGGGGTAGCCTAAGCAAAAACAGCATTATAAAAAAAATCGAAAGAATTTGTATATTTATTTTTACCAATTGCTTCTGCTTCGTTAACTCCATTTATGTAAGGTACGTGCTCAAAATTTCCCTCCTTTAAAAGATTTGTTGGTGTATCTGGTAAAAATGGGTCCTTCACATTGGTATCGACATTAGCGCGAAATTCTGGAACATCCGACTCTTTGAATTCCTAAAAATGAAAGTATTTTTTTTCAAATTTTAATGCGTGGCAGATGCTCGTGTGTGATTTACGGGAAGCATAGATGCTTCTGCCTGTCCCAATCGTTTCAACATGTACACGCCATCTACTCTCTTGATACATTGAACCATGTATTCATGATTGCTGATTGGACAATCTACAAGAATGGCGAGTTTCCTTAGCTCTCTCATTGGTTCAGTGGCCAAAGCAAATGGAGAAGTACCACATCCACTCTGTGAGATGGCTCGATGGAACAACCCTGTCAGGGTCATGACGTCAGATCAAAGGTCAAATAATTTAATTAAATTTTCTTACCTTTAGCGAGCGGTGAGACAAGCAAAAGACCAACAGCCCAGCCTCCAGCACTTTCCCCAAAAATAGTAACCAAATTCGGATCCCCACCAAAATTATGAATATTTTGTTGAACCCATTTTAATGCCAAAATTTGATCCTTCATCCCAATATTTGCCGTATGCCCAGTATCAATGAAACCAAATGGCCCAAGGCGATAATTAATCATGACAAGAACCACATCCTCACTCATAAAATATTTTCCCCTTCCATATTGTCCAGAACCAGCTTGAAATCCGCCGCCATGGATCCAAACCATGACTGGAAATTGAGTTTCATTCGTTGCCTTTGGTGTGTAAACGTTTAGAAATAAACAATCTTCGTCTCCTTCAGTCGTAACCGTCTCATTAACTACTTCACCTTGAAGGCACACTGGTCCAAATTCCGAACAATCGTTTGTCCCATTCCACGGGTCAGAGGGCACAGAGTCCTGAATTTCATTAGAATTTAAGTTATGTATTTTAAAGATCATATTTTGTACCTGCTTGCTTGCCTCAAATCTATTTGATTTTCCATATGGAATTCCCAAAAACGCAGAATAAGGTCTACCATTCCTTGCAACTTTCTCAATTCCTTCTAATTTTCCATCAGAAATTTGAACAGCAGGACGAGCAGGTGGTTCTGCATGTGTTTGGCTAAATAGCACTGTGAATAATACGACAAACGAGAGAATATTAAATATGCCCATTATCAAATGAAGTTTGAAGACGGACTAAGCTCAGTTTTACGTAGCTCTTTATTTTTATTACATTCACAGAAAATGTTATAAAATACCGGAAAGACCAAATTAATGTCAATGTCAATGTCAATGCTAACAAAAACTCCTAAAGGCCAAATTTTTTCTAATGATATTTGCATAGTAAATATTTGATGAACTCTCTTTGTAACATTTTTTCTCACGGTTGGTTTGTCTTTTTTTGTTTGTATTACATGTAGAAGGACAAATCAATCCTCAAGTATTGCGTCTTTTATTTTATCTTCTTTAGGAACATTATGGCTAGATAAAATTATGCACTAATACTTGTATACGCTTGACAAATTTTCATAAGTAGTGCAATGCCAAATTTCAAGAACAAGAAGGGTACACGAATATTAAATCAAATTGCAATTTACCTCAAATTTGGTCAAGAATTTACAATTTTTATAAACTAGTTAATTCTTTGTTTACTATCTCATATTTCTGGTCCACAACTAGCAGGATTCCAAGGAATGACGGGAAAAGTCTCAACCGTAGCATTCCTCATAAAATTAATGATTATTTGATCATTCATTAGTAAATACAAAGAATTAGAACTAGGCCGAAAATCTATATGGAATACAGGGACAGGAAGAATGTCAGGTGGAAAAGTGAACCAATGTTGTAGAATGTCAGTTTTCCATCCAATTTCATATTTTGTGGCTGACCCTTGTACAGGGGTCAATTCACCAATACCCCATCGACCAAAGTTGACTTGTAGCAATCCTGCTGCAAAACTTATCTCCAAATCTCCTGATAACCTTTCCCCGTATAATCCAACCAAGTCATTGTATTCAATTCGATCATTTTTAGAGATTTTTGGATATGTTGACCCTGAGGCGATATTGGGACCCGATAGTCCAGCAATTGACTGCCATGACCGTTGGCTGGGAATAGTCAAGTATTTTTTATTGTAATTTCCTGAAAATTAAAAAAAATGTTAAACAAATTCCCGCGTTTTCATTAAAAATAAATATTTCGTACCTTTTCTAACAATGTCAAATATTGCAGCACTAATAGCAGCCGGTGGAATATTAGCTTCTCCAAAAATTCCACCAGGTCCATTTGTAGTTATGAATACACCAATTTGCTGAGCATCTTCGCCATATTGATAGAATCGCATGTCACTCAAATAAGGTGGCCAATTTCCTGCGTGGCCAATGGTTGCATAGCCATCAACATGCCCTAGGGCCAGACCCAAACCATATGCATATTCTCTATTTATTCCTGTCAGTCCCGGATCAGGTTGAGTTCCAGGCAGTACGGTTCTGTGAATTGAAGGCTTATACATCCATTGCAAGGCTTCCTGGAGGTCAAAGGTCAATATTAATTTCTAATCAAATTATTTTAGTATTTGAACGACTAACAGTCCTCACGATTTGTTTATTCCCGACTTTACCACCATTCAGGTGAAATGCCATATACTTTCCCATGTCTTCAGCAGTTGAAAGAATTCCACCAGCTCCAAGTGCAATTGCTACACGATTGAGTAATTTTAAATTCATCTTGCAAATTTTGCCATCCTTCTGGTAGTAGCCTTGAGCCATGTTTGGTAATTTTTCATAGCTTGCAGAATGGTCAACTGTTGTAGAGTTTGTCATTCCGATTTCTGTCATGAATTCCCTTACGAGTACCTCCAAGGATTTTCCATTGTGAAAACTTGCGATCAAATCTCCTGCTAACGCATAGAGGGCGTTATTGTACACATAGTAGCTTCGATGACCACAGGTTTGAGTTTCGTAACGTGTACGACTAATAAAAAATTATTATATTTAATTACATTGGTTTAATAGAAGCAATTATTTTAGTTAATTTACTAATTGTATTCTTGACTCGTGCTTAAAGTCCCAAAGATTAGATCCATGTCTGTGCTAACGAGACAAGTTCGATGAGATAACAAATCTCTAAAACTTGTTTCCTCTCCTCGAAATCGGTCACTAAATGTAGAATTAAAATTTGGCTGGAATGATGAAATTGGAAGGTCTAGAACGGATTCTCCGTATTGAGGATATTGCTCTGATAAAGTTTTAAGGACCAAGGTTGCGATGAAACTCTAAAATTAATATTTTAGTGTTGTAACAAAATTCATTTACATTACATTACCTTACTAATGGACCCGATGGAATAAAGTGTATTGTTAGTTGCTGGAATTCCATTCTCAATGTCTTGTTTTCCATAGCCTTGAGTATAAACAATTTCACCATGTTGAACAATTGATAAACTTGTTCCGGTGACGTTATTGTGTGGAATGAAAATTTCAGTAATTAATTTATCAATCTGGGTGATTTGTTCTGGCGTTAGCGCTGATACGAACGCACCTTGAAAGGCAATGCTGGGAATTATTAAGAAATTCAAGAACTGCATGATTGCTGAGTGCTGGCAAAATTCATGCTATGAGTCTAAAAAAAATGAGACGGTATTTGTAGTAAAAATCTGGAATATTTCCTGATTGTACATAATACAATGCGAACAACACTTCAGATTTCAGACTTCAGGATTTGACTCATGGGTTCACATTCTTATCGTAATTTTCTGTTGACAACTCAAATGCATGAATCAGGGATTCGTTGCAACATTATGGTGATGTGCTTATGCAATTTGTACTTTATTAGTTTTCGTCATAGGCTAGCTAATCCATCCGAACAATATCGCAATACTCATCAAACTAAGAAAAAAATTGTTTGAAAAATTTATATATATGAAGTAAATCTTGCAGAAAATTGAAGGGGTTTCATATGATGTGCTTTTGAGAATGCGTGTCGGCTTTAGAAGCCCAGATATCGAATCAATAAAAGAATTTTAATATTTCACTGATTTTTTAGTTTGTTGATATATATTTTACACATTTTACACATGAAATAGACAGAAAGCAATAAGCGTGAATGAAACTAGCCAAGTGGTGAAAGTATGACGCAGTGGAGACATTAGTAACATAGTGCCAAGTTATCATTTCTACGAAATTACTAAATTTCTGCCTAAGACTTATAGTTCTATAAAGAATTTTCTCATAACTAGTAATATAATATGCTAACATATAAAATCAATAGTTAATATGCAATACTAATATGCAAGCAGTGCATTTACAGTCCATTCAAAAAGTTGATCAACAATCAGAGTGGTCGTGTCATTATCCAAATAGCCAAATATTCCCATCATAACTAATATCTCACTTGTAGATTTTAGTAATTTTTGTGTATATTTGGTATTACAAGCGACAGAAATATCTTTCAAGTATTTTTGGGATTTTTCCGTTAGCCTATAAGCTATTTTGACGTAGCAATAAATATATCCAACGAGGAAACATTGGAATACAACGATTAGGATAGAAATGTAGATTTCAAGGTGCATTCTTGCCAAGGCCAAGTTAAACAATACAATGATCGCACAGCCTGATGCCATGAATGCAGGATAGATCAGAGTTCCACAAATGACTTCGTTGATCTGAGTATTCAATATGAGCATCCCGCGGTAAAAGCCAAATCCACTGGGTAAACTCCAGGCTTCTTCGCTATTTCTTTTGTGTAAACTATTATTTTGAATAAATATTATTATACTAAAGTATTTTTACTATTTTTATTGCACCTCTACCTTAAAGTGTCCAATTGTTCACTTCCACCTAAAATGAGTGGAACTAGTATGACAGTGAAAAATGTGAAAGAAGCTGTAACGTAGAACATTGCAATGACTTGGACCAATGCAAATCCTGTTCTGATTATCCATCCAGGGAGTAATTTCAAAATACCATGAACTGTCAACTGGGAAAATAGGGTTGATGTTGGAATAAGAGATAGAAAAAAATCTATAAGGGTTTCAACATAAACAAAATATTGGATAAATGGGTAAAACACATGGAATTCATCCTTGATCAAAAAAAGAAGCGGAGCAAATACAAATGTGGCAATGAATTCAACCGTAAATGTAGCATAAAGAGCTAATCTGATTGTGTTGGATGCTTTTAGCTTCATTTTTATTCCTGGAAAGTCACCATGTTCAATATCCGTAAATATTTTGATGCAAGTACACTACAGGATAAGTTCAAACTCTGTATAACTTATTTTCTTACCAACTTCTGCTAACCCATAGAATGAATTAAACATCATTCCAGCCTCACTCAATTTCCAAAAGAGATGCCAATCCAAAACAAGGGATAGCAGTGCGATGAATACAGAAAGGAGACGAAATAAAGAAATCACAGAAGAAAATTCAAAATCACGCCAATTAAAAACAAAATGAAGTGAGATGATGACTTTTATAAAAGTTACACCTCCCAGCACAAATATGTATCGAAGGGCTCCAAATATTCGTCGAATATTTTTAATAATTTTTGCTCTGGAATTCCATCTGAATGGATTTATAGGAATTTTTGCCACTCGTTTAGTATTTGCATTCCAACGGAATGGAATTACTCCACAGATGTGAGCCAGAGAAATTGCAGAACCAATCAATTTCAAATTTTTATTATGTTCAAGCTCCATACTGATACTGATACCTTGTACAGACAGAAAATGCAGAATATTCCAGCGGTTTTATAGCAAAGGTCTTGTCAAGGACTTCTTTTTAAATTCATTAAAGTTCATATAAATTATAAAAAGTTCTAGGTTACACGACATGGCACAAAAATGAGAACAGCTTAGAAATACGTCTTGCAGAGTTTACTCCTTATGGACGTTCAATAATTTAATTTATGATTTCATTTCTCATCAATTATTTGACATCCGGTCAATCTGGTTACGTTGGAAGCTCAAGCGCTCAGCCATGTTAAACACGCCCCAGCTAATTCGTACCGCCTCCAGCTCGTGTCGGCTGACACGAGCAAAAAATTTTCATAAAATCAAATATAAATATAATAAACCAAGACAATTGCTAAGGACTAAAGTTTTCGGGCAAAAATGGTTGTTCGTATTAAACATTAGCATACACTTATTTTACAAAATTTGATGTAATTTTGATAGGACACTATAATTTAGATGAATTGATTAAACGATAAAAACTATGTGAAATAACTTTTATAATCGTTCGGCTAATTTGGAAATTTAATTTTAATAAATTGCGTTCGCCAATGCTATTGCAAGTTGTTGTCGTGGCATGACAAGTACTAGTAAGTACATCTCACAAAGCCTTGATCGATTTTACCGTAGAAAAGGCCAAGGTCAAAGCCTAGCTACTGATTCATTTATAATTTCATTTGGATTCGGCATTAATAATTTGCGGACTCGTGCTTAAGTTTATATCCCATACTCAAGTTTAAGTTATTTTGGGCTTCGTCTTGCGGTAAGCAGTTAATTTTGCCCACCTCTTGCTTTTCAACTGAATAGTTTATTCACGAGATGCACAATGGGAAAACGTCGTACTCCGTAAATGCTACTCCGTGAATTAATTATTCTAAATTAATTCTTAAAAAAATAAAATATGATTCTCCAAGGTATTTTTTATGATTTAATTATATTGCATTGTTCGGAAACTAATTATGAGTTAAGCGAGTAAGCTTGAAAAACCCCAAGGTAATTACGACACAAATAAATCAGAACGACTTGACGTCAGTAACAAACGTAATAGTAGCTGTATATATGTCATAGTGTTAAATGTAGTTCGTATCTGAACGTGATTAGATAATGGTAAATCTCGTCCTTCCTATTTAGCCATCCGAACTTGAGCAGCAGGCAGAAGCATCTAAAAGCTACATATGAATTTATAACCTCTTCCGTACAGTGTAGTTAAAAAACTTGTCAAAATGTCTAACGAATGTGTCTGGTGCCAACAAATTCCAGGAATGCAAGCGGAAAATATTTAAAATATACTTCAAATATTGAAATATTAATGAAGTGTAAATGTTTCAGCTTGCGTATCATCTGAATACCATCGTTCGGATTAATGAAGAAGAAATCATGTCCTTAAACGAGTGGTCAAAGTCGGTAACATATGATGCTGACGATGGCCGTCCAGTACGTAAAATATGTATAACTTTATACTATACCTATACCTATACTATACAGGTTATTCAAAAACATGACAAATAGGTCCCTTGACCAATCTGCCCTAAACCAAAGATTCCACTCACGAACGAGTGGGAAACTGGGAGATAAGCGCTAAATCGAACCGCTCATTCCAAAATTCTCCTCTTCCTCTTCTCAATTCAGAAATTCTCTTAGCCTAACTTAATTTTCTACCCTAAAATTAATTTTGAACTTTGATTTCGACTTCATTACGATACTCTTCATCTTGGTCTTCGTCTACCTTTTGGTCTTGGTCTTCGTCTTGGTCTACGTCTTCGTCGACTTTGGCTCTTGTCTGGAAAAGTCCTCCTTTTCTTCTCTTTTAATCTGTCTGGAAGGTAAGTCTTTTCTTCTCTTTTTTAAATTATCAAATCAGGGTAGGTAAATTCTGAATTATTTAAATTTCAAACCATGATTAGATTTTTATTTATTAACATGCCACGGCGCGCAATGGCTGAAAAAACAGAACTTGTTGAACTTTATTTTCAAGAGAACAGCTTAAAACGAACAGCTGCTATTTTCATACTACGACATCAAGCGTAACTTAGAAAACATCAAACCAAATCAGCTACAAATGATTATAACTCGGCATCTGTTCTAGCGGCCGTGTTAGCTAACCCTAATTTTTCCACCAATCAGATTTCACAAGGTTCAGGAATTAGCCAACCTTTTGTGTCTGAGTGGCGAATTCTGAAAAACAATAAGTTTAAGCCCTACAAAATGAAATTTCTGCACCATTTACTCCCGGCCAGATCACGAAAAAAGATTGCAATTCTGTGGCGACATTATTGATTTGTGCGACAATGACCACAACCTTTTAGATAGGATTTGTTTTCGGACGAGTCGATTTTTTTTTGTGAATGGTCGCATGAACCACCAAAATTTTCGCTATTGGTCTGACACAAATCTACATTGGATGCTAGATTCTAAGTGCCAAAATTCACTAAAAGTAAACGTCTGGGCTGGAACTTACAAAAACACTTTGATTGGACCATTCTTTTTTTACGGTAACATTAACGGAGCAAATTACTTGAATATGCTGAGAAATGAAGTTCTTCCAGCATTGCAATTGGCTACAGGACAAGACAGGGTTCTCTTTTAGCAGGAAGGCGCACCAACTTATTATGCCAAAACGGTTCGGGATTATTTAGACGCTTTCCCAGCCTCTTGGATTGGCAGAAGTGGACCCATAAGTTGCCCTGCAAGATTCCCTGATTTGACACCTTTGGATTTCTTTTTGTGGGGTTATGTCAAACATCTTGTTTTTATAACACCTCCCGTGGATACCACCGACTTAAAAATTGAATTGTGAGAGCTTGTCAGAATATGAATATCTCACCTCAAATGTTTGAAAACGCGAGAAAAGAATTTTACTAGCGACTTGGTCATTGTGTGATTGCAGATGGTGACCATTTTAAACATTTAATTTAATTTTCCCTCCTAGGTATGATTTTTTCCACTCTCCTTATTTTTAATTTTGTATGCCTGTTCCCCTCCCCCCAGGTCTACTTGGAAGCTTGTGCGTAGCGGACCTGCACGACTACCATAATTTTTTAATTTCATTTATTATGTTATTAACTTAAACTAAAGACATTTTGAGTTAAGCAAATTATGGCAGTTGACTGATTTCCAAAACACAAATTATTTAAAGAACAGATGCTACAAATGTTACTTGTGAGTAAGGGGTGGGGGTCAGACAGGCACGCAGCGCGCATTTTTTAAAAACAAGCCCCACCAGCAAGTCTGGTTCCCTCACTGGTGGGGTATTTAATCTTTTTTTTATCCTTTACAGATTTACGAAGTTTTAATTTTGCATTCCGGTTTTGGACCTGATCTCCCAGGTTCCCGCTTGTTCGTGAGTGGAGTTTTTGGTTTGAGGCAGATTGGTCAAAGGACCTATTTGCCATGTTTTTGAATAACCTTACTTATACATTTATAGTTTATGCCTAATTTTTTGCTGTATTTTTTTCTTTGTAGAACTTGCTGAAATTTCAAATCTACGAAGTGTAAGTATTCAAAAAAAAATATCACATGGGAATTTGTAAAAAAATCGGCAATTTTGACAAAAAAAATTTCAATTAAATAGGAATTGGACGATTCGAAAATCTAGGTTTGTCTTTCGGGATTTTGTATCTCACTTCTAATTCTCCTGGCATCTCTTGGATTTGCGTTCTGGAGGTATGAACTTAAATGTACAATATACAAATATTTCGTTTACAGAATTTCGTTACTCTTCAATTTTTAGTTTTTTTTATAAAAACCTGTGTCTGGTTTTTGTCTAAAGACAATTGACATGGAATTTATTTTTAGGGAATTTAGGAAATAAGAGCTTGCTTGACTCACTCTTTATCGCTTTCTCAAGCGCTCTGAGTCTGAAAATCGTGGTTTGGACTTGAGGATGTCGGATTCCCAAACCGCCATTCTCTTGGGGCATGAACAACCACATTTTCTTGACCAAATGTTTTCTTTCATCCCATTGATACTTGGAACTCAAGGATTCAATTTCAGTAAGAAAAGTGTCGGGTGGGTTTAAAACTTTGCAAACATACCAAATGACGGGTAATAAAAAAGTGTTTAATACACGGGTCTTAGCAAACAAAGCTGAAGCGTTAGAATTAAAACTATAAATTTGCATTTTGGATTTGAATTTGGTTGAAACTACTTCCCATTTTTTTATGGAAACATTTTGGACAAAGAAAATGGCAAGGATTTTTATTGCATCATTGTTAATTGGAAATCTGGTGGGAATATTAACATTATTCCAATTACCCATGGGAAAAACTTCACATTTGGCTGGATTTATTTTACCCCCAGAGAATTTTCCATACGTTGTGAATTCGGATTCTACAACATCGAATTGTTCAAATTCAAAAATGAAAGGCGTTATATCATCAGCATAAGCACTTTATGTTTGTCTCCAAAGATCCAGGAAAGGGACTAGGACAAACATTCTCCTTATCAATCTTCTCAACAAAGGCTCGATTGATAAAATGAAAAGAATACTCGCAATTGGATCACCTCAATTTTTAGGAAAAACAGAAAATGAAAACGGACAATGAATCCGATGAAAGTTGCATTTATTTAATTAATTATACATATACACATAACATACGGTCACGGTTACGGCAAGATTATTTCAGTTGGATTTATTGTCGACATAAATTCAAAGGAGTCCATAGTCAGGATATCTGATGATTTTGAATATAGTTCTTTTTATTTATCTGTGTGCTGCAGTCCTAACTACATCTAATGATATGATTTCTGGCCGTCTATGGCATTTCGCACAATTAAATACTCGGGAGATAATTCGGTAAAATTCATCCCTAAATTTTTTCACCATTGCAATATAAATAATAAAATTAGCACTAGAATTCACACAAATGGTAATAAAATTCAAGTAGGAGGAAATAACCAAACTCATAGAATGTAATCTTCTCAATTCAGAGCCTGGAGGACTAGACATCATCCAGTACCGAAATAAATCACGTAAGAACCCAAAAATATAACAGATTCCAAAGACAATGACCACATAAACGAGCATTTTTGTTATGGAATTTTCCTCAGCGGTAGATTCGTCCTCAAGATTCCTCATCGTGGCTCGTTCCTTTGCCGCTTGTGCTTGTCTTAACTAATGAGAAGGTAGAATTAGGTTTTGTATTTATAATTATATTTTGACCCACCTTGACACAAATGAGAGTGTTAAGAATTATTAGGGAGAAAAATGGAATTGGAATGCGGATATATGAAGAAATCAAAATCCAGTAATAATAATAAAAATTCAAATAAGGTTCAACGAACGTCATCCACTGAAGCACGAAGACAGGTAGACCTATAAGCAGACCAATTGAAAAGACAAACGCAAGGATCCACTTGGATGTTGAAATTGTGAACAATGCTCGAGCTTTGAGTGGCCAATAAATGACTAAGAGTCTCTCAATGGAAATTACAAGTGTCAAGTAGATTGAGGAAGCTTGTCCTTAATTTGTAAGATTGACATTAGTATTAGTAATTCTTGTGGCTAGTCGTATGTTCTATTCTTACCAGAATAGTAGAAAAAATCTCGTATGATAAAGTATCGGTCAAACTCCCATATAATTTCTGACTGACGACCGATGTTACTAATCAAATACAAAGCATCGGCAAAAGTCAATCCAAGCAACAAAATGTTCAGATGTGAATTTCTCAACTGGGGTCGACTAAGAACAATTGTACTGAGGAGATTTCCAACTAGTCCTACGCAACAAATTGTTTTGATTATTGTCGGACTTATTTCAATTATCGATTTGGATATTTTATCTAATGTTCCCTCCATTCCGAAAATAATTCTTCTATCCGGAATGTTTTAATTCGTCGTAGTTTCAAGGGAGAGAGAGAGCAAGAAATTTAATTGGACTAATTGCCTCATGTCTAATTGAGCGTAATTGTATCTTTCTGCAGGGATTAATCGTTCAATTAGCCTTCGCAAGCGAGTTCCTCGTTGTTTGGTTTTATCAACTTGGCTGTTAACTACATTAATTAGAAGGAATAATTAGCAATTTCAGTTTTTCTGAAGTGATTTACAATCACGGGCCATTGAACACAGGATTCCTTAACAAACAACGAAATTGATCTAAGATTTCGCAAAAAGGAGCTCTCCCCAGTCATAGGTTTAGACCGCTCGTATCTTATTCATAATTGATTTAGTCCGCGTGAGCCATGTTATTTAATTTTGTAATGTTACCGAATGAGTAAATTATTTTGATTCAAAAAGCACAGGTCAAAATAAATCAGTTCAAAGTCGAAATAATTGAATAATGTTTTTTTTTTGTCCCTTTCAATATCTAAATGAACGTAGATAAATTAAGATGCCTGAATGGTGGTAGAATTCATGCGCGCTGCATAGATACACTTGAGGTTAGCCCATGCATATGCAAGAAAAAGAAAATAAGTGAAAAATACATCTCTTATCTCTCGACAAACATTTCAATTCCAGAATTTTAGCAATTTTTTAGTGAATTTGTAATATCTGAAGTCAAGTCAAAAGGCCAAAAAAATACATGACAAAGGAAAAACTAAGGAATTCTGCGATTTCTTAAAAAGTCATACCAGAGCGCCACCCTTGGACCCTTGCCTTTGCTTTGCCTTTAGTCAACTCAAACCAAAGGCAAGAAAGGTGTAGCAAGAATCAAGTGTTAGTGTATTGCAGGTGTATGCAGTTTAACTCAACGGATCTAAAAAAGTGGAACACCCTTTCTTTAGCCAGGGCATTTTTGAGTCAGGCGAGGTTTTCCTTCTCGTTCA
>WJEZ01000831.1:0-22391 GCA_009869925.1 Thalassaphorura encarpata
CCCTGCCCTCATGGCCATTCGATATGGAATGAAAAATACTTTGGATTTAGTAGAAGAAATCATTTCATCTTGTCCAACGGGTAAGTTTAAAGTTAATTTAATAGGTCTGTTTGATTTTGATTTAATTATTATAGTTGATCATTTGATTACATTTTTAGCTGAGGAGAGAAAAAGTGCGATCAAACGTTTGCAAGTCTTGATGCTAAAATTAATCAAGGATGAAATAGCTTATAATAAAACAACCGAAGTGATTAATGGAAATCCAGATGAGGAAGTTCCAGATGATGACAGTTTGGATGATAAGGAAATCATGACTTCTTTTGAAAAAGTCTTACCAGTAAGTTGATAAATTGTGGAAGGAAATTAATGTCAAAGTTAAAATTACTTTTGCTACTCGAATGACTAATTTAATTAAAAACAGACTGCTTCAGCTACGATGAAGGCTTATGAGAGTTCTTTGAGTCAAAAGACACTCAAAAAACATGCGATGTATCGTCGACTCATGGATGAAATTGGGAAGTTTGAGCAAGAAGGTGAGATTAATTAATTCCATTTCACTATCACTGCTTTAATAAATGAATTTTTGTTATTTTGTTCTGGTTCTTGTTTTATTTTTTAAGCCGTGGATGAAGAGCTGAGTCAATCCATTTTGACAGACAATGTGGACACTGAACACGTCCCTACGATTGATCCAATTAGCAAAACCAAATTGATGGATCCAGTTCGAAACTCAATTTGCAAACATGTTTATGGACATGCTTCAATTCTTCAACTCATCAGGAAAAATCCTAAATTCAGGTAAGCAGTCTACTCAGTTACGAACGTTTCGATTTATTATTTGTGTAGTAAATATAAAATTGATTCAATTTCTGTTCAGATGTCCAACAATGGGTTGTTCAAATGGTGCATTTATCAAAGCCAGGGATTTGGAGGTTGATCCTCAGCTCACAGCTCTTGTTAAGAAGAAACAGGAAGAAGGAATGAATTGAATTCTGGGGTGATGAATCTTCAGTAAAACCATCCGTGGTCGTGAGTTAAAGTACTAACTAGTATTCAAACAATTTATTATTCATAAAACTTTTCAATTACTTTTTTGTGTTACAGTGTCTTTTATTCTTGAAATAAAAAGTTGGTTCAGAAAGTAATATATGCCTTCAATTTGATGAATGAGCGTTTTTATTAATCCGACATGAAAGAATAAGATGTATCAGATACAGAGAATTTTGCGAGTATAGTTATCATAATGCTTAAGAAAAGTTCAGGTACTTGGTAAATGTGCGAACAATATGAGTCCAACAATTGAATTGAATTCAATTAGTATTAACGTAAATCGTGATCAGGAATTTAGGGAGGTAACTATTACCATGAAAATAAATTGAGATTGACCCTTGTCCAAAGGCTACTTTATTTTTTCAACGCATCTTGAGAAGAAATGGACTTCCTTCAATATGTTCGTTATTGTAAGTGATATGAATTTTGTATTCTCCAATAAGCCCAATTCTATAAGAGACTTCAATCAGACCTTCTCCACGGTTATCTGTCCAAATCTCAGGTAGTCCTCGTCCAGAAAGGGCGCATCTGAGTTTCTTCACGTCAATATCGTCCGTCACATGCATTTGGAATTTGTTTGGATACCCTGGAATTAAATATAATTTATAAATTAGAAAGAAAGCACCATTTTGCCTATGAACTTGAATACTATTGTCCTAGAATTTAACAATAATATTAATTTCAAGAAAACTAGTAAATTTTTTATTTTCAAAAAAGATAATTACTTGGTGATCCGACGCTCAGAGCCTGTCCAGTTACTGTGATTCCCATGATTAATTTTACTAGTCGAAACAATTAATTAGCACAAAAAATTATTGATTGGATTTCTCAAGATTAACCGAATTGTTCTTCTCACGACGCTGTCACGATTGTGAATGGTGGCATAATCTGCACAGACTTCTCTAAATCTACAAGAATTGTGACTCCTTTTTTGGACATTGCCAATAAAGGCGTGTGAAGTTGGCGTAGGAGGTCGGTCAGCTTGTGTAGGTTAAAATTGCATATTGCTATATTTTGTTTATGTCGTACGTCCGGTCCTTGCATGCATCCATGGTTTACTTTTTTAATCTTAACGGACGAAGGAACTGAGACTTTCATAAGCTTAATTGATAGGGAGAAGGAAAAAAACTAGAGGAAGTATTGCCTTAAAAGGGTACTTGTGTTTAGAAATTAAATGAGGCATTGTGCAAAAAAAATTCAAAGAATGGAGTTCAAAGCAATTTTGCCTTGTAGGAGCTCTAAAAGTAGGAGGATTGAATGAACCTGAACTTGACTTGCTCTCTCCAAATGGAAAAAGCCTTGCTGAAAGGTCAGCATTGTTAGCAAGTGACAAGTCACGGTCGTTTTCACTTATGAATTTAGGAATTATGATTTTCACAACAAATTAGACAGTTGACCTCATGCCTGAGTCAAAATCCATTAAAATTATTGTTTCTAGTGCTAGTACCCCGTAGGCAGTTAACTAATTAGTATTGACTTGAAGTGTTTTGAGAATCTCAGCATGTAGCGTAATACTTGCAATGTAAAAATATTTTTGACCCATAAACTATTTACGAAATATTGAAGAATTAGAAATGAAATCTGCTTTGGACATATTTAGTTCACAGAGAATCTGTGTATTATTAATCAGATTGAAGAATTTAGCTGAAGAGGAGGCATTTTCTCAATTCTCTTAAGTCATATTTCTTACATAATTTTGAGTTGAAAATAATATGTCGTGGGTTAAACCGATCGGTGTGGGTGGGCAAGCAGAATTAATATTTCTTTGTAAACAATTTTTGAATCAAAACATTACAGCACAGGATGATTACATCATTTCAATTTGTGTTGGAGGAGGAATGGATGCGAAGTTTCAATATTATGACATTCAACTAAGCATTAGGCATGTGAAACTTTCAAGGCTAGGAGTGCAATAGTATTACTCATTCGCTTTGGATCCTTCTCGTAATCAAATGTAATGTAAATGTAATCCTTCCTATGCTTTTTTATCGGCCGGCTAGCTGAGCTCTGGGCTGATCGTGTCTTATTGTCAATTCAAGTGTTAAAACAGCCACCGACACTGCCGCCCGCTTGCCTTGTTTGTTTTATTCGTTCTTCTCATTGTCATTCATACTATAGCCAGCCTTATTTAGCAAAGTGCTAAAGAGTGTTAACTGTCATTAATTAATTCACTATTTAACATCTCAATTTTATACGTCCATGCTTAGAATTACTGAGAGTCCCAAAAGTCATGTCATGCATACGTATTTAACTGATGCGCTGAGCTGAGCTGAGCTGGCCGCTTTTTCTTGGAATGAAATAATTTGACCTGATCTTAGCATTTCGCATAAGTTGCTGCAGCTGCAGCTGCCAAGACTAAAAATCTTAAAGATAATCCGGAAGGTTTTCCGTCAGTACCTTGAGATGAGAACTCATCCCATACCCATGTGCAATGTCATGAGAGTTGCAGATTAGTTCATTTACAACTAAAGCAGAGCAGAAGCAGCTGAGGTTTAGTTTAGCTTCACAAGCCATTAAATTTTACGACTTCCAAAAACAAGACAAGAAGACTTCTTGTGCAGTTAGCAGTAGTAGGGTTTAGAGTAGCACAGAAAATGCAGACTAAGCAAATAGCAAATATTCTGAATTGCACTGCAGTGAAGTCTTAGCCAACCACAGCACAGCAGCTTGTGTGAAAAATATATTTAAACATAACAGTATTTAGGACAGGACAACATATTTTTCGCTAGGCAGACTAACAAATGTTGACTTGGTTCGGTTGGGTTTTAGCTTGCCGAAAGCATTAGCAAATTCGCAGTAGTAAGTAGCAAAGTAGTAAATTTTTTAGTACGAATCTAGTCCCTCTGCTCGGCTCGGCTGCTGGGCTGAGCGAATTTGGATTTTTTGAGATTCACAAGGTAAGATTCACATTATTTTTTGTAATTTCTTAGCAGTACAGTACAGTTGGGATTGAGACAGGACAACATATTTTTCGCTAGGCAGACTAACAAATATTGACTTGGTTCGGCTGTGCTTTGGCTTGCCAAAAGCATTAGCAAATTCTTAGTACTAAAAGTAGCAAAGAAGTAAATTTCTATACGAATCTAGTAAATTTACGGTAAAGTAAATTTACGAATCTAGTCCTTCTGCTCGGCTCGGCTGCTGGGCTGAGCGAATTTGGATTTTTTGAGATTCACAAGGTAAGATTCACATTATTTTTTGTAATTTCTTAGCAGTACAGTACAGTTGGGATTGGGATTTTTTGGCCTGGGAAACTTCCCGTGTAAGAAACAAGGCATCAATGTTGTACCTTGAACTATTTCATGTTAAAAATGATGAGTCCAACCCTTTATCAAAAAAAGGGGCCGCAAAGAGGTTATCAGTGATAAGTTAACTTTACATGCATGCTGGAATCATCTCAGTTGAACTAAATTAAATTGCTTGCATATTACACAGCACAGTGTATATAGCACAGTGCCTATTGCTAGGCTGTGTGTGTTTTAATTTTAAAATCAAATATTACAAAGTTACACGTAATTTCATTTCATAGTACATTTTGTTTTTAATATTAGTTTGCCAAAAATGAACTACGAAGAAAGAATTCCTCTAAATTCTCTGCTTTCTGGCAACAATCAAAATTCACATGGGCATGGGCACGGAGAACATGTCCATTCTCACAGCTTCCGTAATCCTGGAACTGGAACCGGAACAGGAAGAATAAATTCCAGACCTATCTCAACTGGGCAAGCAACAGAAGGAAGTTTGGACATTTTGGAACATTTGATCTCGATCATACTCCAAGGAAATATTTCCTATTTGGAACAACTGTTGAGAAACGAAGAAGTTTTGGATGTGATTGATATGCGAGATAACAAAGGATTTACTCCATTGCACGTGGCCTGTGATCGCTATGACCCAGATGCAACAAGATTGCTACTCCAGGCCGGAGCAGATCCAAATGTTGCTGATCGCTACAAGAGGACTGCTTTGCATTGGGTCGTTAATGGAGGTAAGCACAGTGCAGCGCGGCGCGGCGTAGTGACCGCGCAATTAAACCGAAAAATAATCATTTTTTTTTCTTCATGAAGGTTGTCGCTGTGACATTTGCAACACAAGACGAGGAAAATGCACCCAGCTTTTAATCACTGCTCACGTTGACACAGAAATTGAAGATTATGAAAAAATAATCATTTTTTTTTCTTCATGAAGGTTGTCGCTGTGACATTTGCAACACAAGACGAGGAAAATGCACCCAGCTTTTAATCACTGCTCACGTTGACACAGAAATTGAAGACTATGAAGGCGAAACAGCGCTTTTTTATGCAGCTCACTACGCAATGTCAAAACCAGCTGCGATCATGCTGGAAAATGGGGCAGATATTTCCAGATGGTAAAAACAATTCAAAAACTAAAGAAACTGAACCAATATTTATGGATATTTGGAAATTATTTTTAGTGCCAAAGGCGTGAGTCTTGGACATTTGATTGTTCAAAAAATCCCCGAAGTCATGATCCAATTATTGGATGGAAGCATCGCTTATGAACAATACTGACAATTCAAAACTGAGATTAGATTTTGGGTAAGTGATTTTTTGCAATAATTGCAATTGCAATTTCCAATTTTGAGTTCTGTTTGTTTTTGTTCATAGGGTTTTGATTGAAGCTTCCAAGAAAGAAGAAGAGGATGATGTTAGAGCTGAAAAATCAGAGAAACGATCTGGGATTCGAGATGCCAAGGGTAAACCAAGGAAGGAAACTGATCTCTTGAGCTACATGATGAATGCTGCACATCCCACAGCAAGAGAATCCTTACTAACTCACCCAGTGACTGAAGCTTTTCTTCACTTAAAATGGACTTATGTCCGCAAATGGTTCTGGTTCACTAGGATTTTTTATGTGAGTCAAAAGTAATTTGAAAAAATTGATTTTAAAAATTTAATAATTTGTACTTCGTACTAGTGCCTCCTGACACTCTTCTACACCTACTTTGTCTTTGACCTCTACGTTTTCACTTGCCCTTACTACAAGACTTGGGCCAAGAAGGGTAGTGAAAACAAGGGAAGTAATGAATACTGAGATCGAAGAGTTTAAATGCACCCATTCTTTTGAATTGTTTATATTGGCCATTTGCATCGGGGCAGGAGGAATTATCATGTTGATAAATCAACTCTACAAATTCTGCACTGGTCCTTGGAATTACGTCAAGACTGGAATGAATTTTGGATGGTGGATACTGATCACTTGTATTGGATTGTCCATTACACCTCCGCTTGGATTAGAATTGACAGAGTGGCAATATCCTATAGCGGCTGTAAGAAATTTGGATTTAGTTTGGAAAAATTGCAAGGATTAATTTTGTTGTGTTTCTTTTCTGTAGTTTGGATTATTTTACGCTTGGGCGATGAATTTGGCTCATTTGAATCATCTTCCTTATTTTGGAGTGTATATTGAAATGCTGTGGAAGGTTAGGATTTTTGTGATTTGAAATTAACTTGTAATTAATAGTGCTTAATAATTTTCCACAGGTTTTGCAAAAACTTTTTGTTCTCTCCACAACGTTTGTGTCTTTGTTCATTGCCTTTGCACTTGGATTTTGTCTTCTATTCCCTGAGGTAAGAGATTGCATAAATTAGCGAAAGCTTGAGCTAATTATAGCAACATTTGCGATTTGCCCTCAGATTGGATTTTTCGATGAAATTACAAAATCAATCATAAAATCCACTATGATGATGCTTGGAGATCGAGACTATCCATTAATTTTTAATCAATTGGAAGAAAATCGATCTGATGCTCCCATATTACGCAATCCCTGCTCATCTTTTCTATTTTGCTTTCCTCTTCACTTTTGGAGTAGTCCTTTTGAATTTATTGCTGGGACTGGCTGTCAGCGATATTCAGGTTACAATTTAAGTTACCCATTCTAAAATTACTTCATAAAAATTACAAAATTGTAAAAATTTCAGGAATTGCAAAGAAAAGCTGAACTCTCTCGAGTTTGCAGGCAAATCAAAGAAATTACAGTTTTGGAAACATTTGCAGTTGGGAAACTTTGGAGCAGATGTTTCACTGCATGTCTTTTGTCTGTAATCTCTGTGCGCACAAGAAATGGGTAAAAATTGAAATTACGAAAAAATAGCCCACAAATTTGATTTCATTTTTATTACAGTCGCTATTTTTCCTTCTCCGCGACTGACCCAGGAGACAAATCATTACCCAGAGAGTTGAAATGCAAATTCATTCCTTATATGAAATCCAGACCTTGTTTGCTGCAAGAAAAATTACGACGCAGTCCAGTTCAGGGGGTGAACCAGCAACAAAGATTTGTTCAAACAGGGACTGGTCGTGTTCTTAGCTCTCAGTTTAGAAGTCAAGAGAATTTGGATGATATTTTGAATGATTTAAGAAATAGATTGGAAGGATTGAGTCCAAATGGTCCAGCCATTTTTACAGGACGCTAAATAAGTTGTTGAATTTTTGTTTTGAATTTGAATTGAATTGAACAAGTAAATAAATTCATGTTAAAAATTACTAGAAAAAATAATTTTAATTCGTATTCAAATCCATTGACAACGGATTGTTGAGCAAACAACGGGGCTGTCCCGATCAGATTTTCACATCTATACCCCTGGGTTTGACCCTCGTCTTCCTCATTCGAATTCCAACATTCGGAGCGAACAGTTTTCCTTCAAGTATTTTTCTTCGAGGAAGTATTAATTGTCAACTTTTTCTCTACACAACCGGAATCGCTCATGGGTTAGTTTTGAATTTTAGTTATTCCTCCCAATCTCAAACTTCTTTTGGGACATTTAATTAATTGAGTTTCATTCTTTTCTTTTCTGGAAATTTAGCTGGAAAATCTAAATCCCGTGGACGTGTCGGACGTCGTTCTTGCTCTGGAGCTAGGTCAAAGCCCAAGAAATGTGAACGGTGAGAAAACAGTTTATAGTACATTAATCATGAAAGTAAATTAGAAAAACTAATTATTAATTTTTTTAGCAAACGAAAAGTCCGAAAGTCCTGTGGCCCTTCCAAGAAGCAACGTATCATCACGGAGCCCTGCCGAGGAGTCAAGCGAAAGCGTTCGGTGTCCCGCCGTCGTCGTGGCTCAAAGGGCAAATGTGGCAAGTCTGGACGTCGAAGCCGCAGTCGTCGATCTCGTCGTGGATCCAAGCGCAAGTGTGGAAAATCTGGACGTCGCAGCCGTAGCCGTCGTCGCTCTCGTCGTGGCTCCAAAGGCAAGTGTGGCAAATCTGGACGTCGCAGCCGCAGTCGTCGATCTCGTCGTGGCTCCAAAGGCAAGTGTGGAAAGTCTGGACGTCGCAGCCGTAGTCGTCGTCGCTCTCGTCGAGGCTCCAAGCGGAAGTGTGGAAAATCTGGACGTCGCAGCCGTAGCCGTCGATCTCGATCGTGGCTCCAAAGGCAAGTGTGGAAAGTCTGGACGTCGCAGCCGTAGTCGTCGTCGCTCTCGTCGGAGTTCAAAGGGCAAGTGTGGCAAATCTGGCCGTCCCAAGCTTCGAGCTCCAAACGGCTACATCTTGTATTTCATGGATGCTTTGAAAGTAAGCTTAAAATATTTTTATGCACTAAAATCTTACATGATTGGTAATAAACACAATTTTTTTAACTTTTAAGGAAGCCAAGAAGAAGAAGAAGGGCGTATGCGTTACGGACGTAGCTAGGGATGCCGCCAAGTGCTGGAAGGTCCTCCCCAAAAAGGAGAAAGACGAGTACTACCGCCGCTACCGAGCATTATTGGCTAAGATTGAGGCCCGTGTGGCCAAGTAAACTTTCACCCTCAAAACAAATCCTTAACCCAATACTCTATCCAAATTATTGTATCAATGTTCGAAAGAATCAAATAAGTAAATAAAACCAGTAAAACAACAATTTTGTAGTTGTGATTATTTTTAGAGAGAAACTAAAATAGATAAGTATGCTAATTAATAAAGTGAGATCCAATTCATATTTAATTAAGGATATGACATTTCTTTATTCACAATTTCGAATATTGATGCATGGTAATTTGAGACGTATTTTCTCAGGAAAATTATTTAATTTTAGTTGGGGTTGTGTTGGAGTGTTTACTTTTTCTTATTTTCTAAGGCTTTACGAGCAGCACAGTACTTGGCCCGATACTCGAGTTTCTTATCTTCTGGCAACTTTCGCCAAGCTCGACCAGCATCCCTCGCAAAACCCTTGCTCTTTGTGCAGTTGGGATCTTTCTTGCGTTTTTCCTAAAGAAGAATAAAAAATTAGTGCATGTTCGACATACAAAAGAATCTAAGCCTTTTTTTACCTTCACATAGTCAAGGTAGAACAAGATGAATGGTCCTGGAGGCCTGGTCGGTGGTCCACAACGTCTTTTCAAAGGCCCGCACCTACGAGACCTGGACCTGGACTTGCGGGTCTTTGAGCCAGAACAACTTCGACGGCTGCTGTAGCGTCGTTTTCTGCCTTTGCGGCTGCATGACCGAGAGCGGGAGCGAGATTTTCGGCAAAACCGAGTCCGAGTTCTCCGACCTTTTGAGCAGGATCGTTTCTTCTTTTTTTCCTTGGCTTTCTTGCCTCCAGCTGAGCATGAGTCGGTAGGCTCTGCTGATGTTTTGTCGCAAACGCTCTTCCTCTTCCGCTTCAATTTCTTTGTGACTTTCTTTTTGACTTCCTTGGCTTCCGCGCCTCCACCCGAGCATGAATCCAATAGACTTCCATCATTTTTCTTCCGGGGTTTGGATTTTTTGCAAGAATTCTTCCGGGGTTTGGATTTTTTACAAGAATTCTTCCTGGGTTTGGATTTTTTGCAAGAATTCTTCCGGGGTTTGGATTTTTTACAAGAATTCTTCCTGGGTTTGGATTTTTTGCAAGAATTCTTATTTGCAAGAATTCTTCCTGGGTTTGGATTTTTTGCAAGAATTCTTCCGGGGTTTGGATTTTTTACATGAATTCTTCCTGGGTTTGGATTTTTTGCAAGAATTCTTCCGGGGTTTGGATTTTTTACAAGAATTCTTCCTGGGTTTGGATTTCTTGCAAGAATTCTTCCGGGGTTTGTATTTCTTACAAGAATCCTTCCGAGGTTTTGGCGCACAATCTTTCTTTTCACGGGATCGTCCACGAGAGCATTTCTTGGATTTCCTAAAATTATTAACAAATTAAATGAGTTAATTTTTAGAAGAGAAGGCCAACTCTCATGAAATCATTGTATTACTCACTTGTCACAAGAGTTTCGGGAGCGAGAACGATTTCGCTTCCTGCCCCTCGACCCACATCGGCTATTTGAAGAAGCTACAAATTAAAATATTTGTTAATTCCCAATGCTGAACCAGATTAGACAAATTCACTGCCTTACTTACCCATGAGAAATTCTTGAAAACAGACGAATACAAGAAAGCCGAGTTCACGAGTCAAGAGGTGGGTAAATGAAGACTCGAATCGAAATCAGTTTTTCCGAAAGCGAAGATTTCGTCTTTTCTTTCTGCCTTGCCTTGCCTAGGTTTGACGTTTTAGCGAGGAGAATTTGCTTGTTTTTTCTCGACGGAAAACTCGCCATGGCAACCAAATATCTTTAAAGAGTTTCAAGAGTGAAGGTAGCAAGGAGCCAAACCCAAACCCTAAATTCCTTTAAATTGAATTCGAATAATCTATTACAAGAAGTTTAGTTACATTTTTACGGAAATTTTTATTACTAATCTAAAATATTTTTTTTACAATTACAATCATCATGTAACTAACTACAGCAGTACAAGGTATTCACAGGTAAGGAGGCAGTCCAAAGATATTTTAATATTACAGCTCGATTTTAATATTGTCAATGTCAAGTTGAACCCATCAGGTTTAAGGAATTTCTATTTTAGTATTACTTCACCCGTACATACCCTCAAATTTCCAACCTTAATTATTCAATAGGGACAACAAACAACAGTGATAACAATCAAATAGCAAAACGTAAATTATTAAACAGGAATGAATTTTAACTTTTAAGTAAAGATGCACACAGCAGCATTTATTCTGCTGCTGCTGCTGCCTGGAACATTAAAATTGGTCGGACTTTTGTAAATTCGTAAATCAATTTCAACTGGCCAACATAAATTAACACGAGAGAAACAAATTTCATAAATAAAATACTTACACCGCACTTGACTAACTACTCACAATTTTAACTAAAAACACTTAACACGGACAACGTGGCGATGATATTTCTCAGAGGCAAGGTATACAATCACTTTTACAAGACGAACGACGGCTTCAGTTTCATTGAATATGTTAAGTTACGTGTTTAGGAAGTATGCTTGATAATTTATTCTTTGGAGGGAATAAGTCTCATTAAAGAACGAACGAACGAACATATTCAAAATTCATGGTGGATTTTGCTAGCTAAGGAAAAAGTTTTCAGTCCAGTCCAGTAGTGTTTCTCAACAAAATAAAATTAACACACTCCCGACACGACTTTCTTGACAGCGTCTCTGGCATAAGGAATATAGGACAATGAATACCATGTCATTGCTAGAAATTGGATGACGATGAATAGCATGGCCAATCCGTTTCTGTGCCACTGAAATATATCAGATACGTTCGGTTAATTAAATAGCATGAGAAGTGAACTGACAAACTGTTCCAATTTCGAATTGCTTACCCAGAATACAGCCATAAGTGTAAGAACCAACGAAGCGATCATAATGATCGTAGCAATGATTCTCGTAGAAGCAAACATCTTTTTCAGCTGATTTAGTGGACCCATTAGGAACATTGAGCTATAATTGAATAAAAATTTTGTTTGAATTTGAGTAGAGTAAAAGATTGCAGTTTTAGCCAATTAGAATTTATTACCTGCCAAGACCAACAATGCTTCCTAATGTATACAAAACTGCAAAATGATCCAGATTTGCCGATGAAAAGCAAAGCAGAGCCAAGTATAGATAAGAGAATTCCAATGACGAAACAAGCGATGAAACCCTTAATTCGAGTTGACCAACTCAAACTGGAAGCGTCAATGATTTCATGGAATCCACCTTGCTCAGCTGTGCTCTCATTGTCTTCTCCACTCAAAGCTCTTCTTAATTTATCCATTTTGATCTCACTTACGAATTACGAATAAAACCTTTAATTCGAGTTGACCAACTTAAACTGGAAGCGTCAATGATTTCATGGAATCCACCTTGCTCAGCTGTGCTCTCATTGTCTTCTCCACTCAAAGCTCTTCTTAATTTATCCATTTTTGATCTCACTTACGAATTACGAATAATTCACACAAATAATGTTAATGTTAGGACGGGAGTTATTGTACTTGACTGTACTGACTGAAAAACAAGAACGAATAGACCGAGACATTAGGCATATGATTAATTTTGTAATACTACGAATTACGAATCAAGCTAACTGATTACAAACTAATAATGCTATCAATTTGTGGTTAGGTCAGCCGCAGACCACTAAACGAAGTGTAATTACAAAATGATACTGATGCGAACTTACTTACACAAATTCAGATATTTTGAACAATGGTCGATTCACCCAAACTCAAGTGGAAGTAGAATCGATCGAATCGAATCGAAATCGAAGGAAAGGAGCAGACTGACCGATCCGATGACAGGTGATGACCAAACGAATTGATGCACAAATGAAATCTTACGAACACGCAAAAATTTTACTGGACCTACCACCCGTCAAATCAAGGAAAGGAGTGAATAATAAAAATAATAAGAAAGCCGACGGCCGAAGGAGCAGCAGCAAGCAACAGGTAGGTGAACTTTCACATTTGGGGACAAGACAAGATCTCTTTCTACAATAAGGGAAGGAAACAAAACGCAACGCAACGCCTACACGTTCACGTTATTATCTCCGTATGCTAGAGCCAGAGACTATGAATTTTACCTGTTGACTCATATGGATGCACATAGGCAAACTATAGGCAGGCAAGGCAGGCACCAACAACAGCTGACCTTGAGGAATATACGTACGTCACGATTTGACTGACATTGCCCGCCCTAAAGTTTTACTTGGACTTGTATTTATCTAGCCATGCCATGGGCCATGGGACATAGCCAGAATGATCCACAGATTTCTTCACTCCTTCTTAAGACAGGAAGGGTTGCGCTGTGCTTGTGCAGATTGCAGATGTGCACAAATTGCATTTAAGCAAGGATTTGCAATTATAATTTGTAAATTCAGACTCTGACAAGCTAAGTCAAAGCCAAGACGAAGACCAAGATCAACTGGGATTTGCTTAATTAATTAATTGTTATTGTTATTGTTGCGATTAATGAGGAACTAGTCGTGCCTCGTGTCTAGCCCGTCCGTCCACGTGGTCGTCGTGCTCGTGATCGCGAATCGTGATTATTTTAAGAAATTGCACGTCAACCTTAGACAGACGATAATTGAGTTGAGGTAATTAGTGTTTTAACTACTGGAATTTTATTGTTATTAAGAAAATCGTATCATATTCTAAATCGCGATGATTTTTTCAGGTGAAGAGAGGATAAACGAGACTTGAACTTGATCCGATGACTGGATATATTTTGTGACAAAATCTTGAGGAAAGTTTTTAATGAAAGCTGCTGGACATCCAGCGCCAGCCACAGCCATGCCACAGGTGGCAATTGCAACGAGTGCTAGTTCAAGTTCTAACAATGAATTGGAAATTCCAGGTGAGAAACCATTGTCATCCATATTTTTCAATTCGAAATAAATGATGTCCTAAACGCCTGACATAATCCCGACTCCCGAATGAGTTTATCGTTTATGACTATTTCACTATTTGCGCGGCTTAACAGAAACAAAAATGCTTATCAGTTAGTCACGTCGTGAACGAGTGGCTCAAGAGATAAAAGCTCGCTATAGGTTAAAGTTATGAGAAAATCACGTTGAGTAAGCAAATCATCATTCATCTTTCTTCTAATTTTTTATAATTTGTAAAACTATAGAAAGTCGGAGCGGAACGGATAGTGTTGGGAGCAAAAGTGACAATTCAGGACACACGGCAATTCCATCTCCGTCTTCTAGACCAAAAAATGGATGTTGCCTTTGTGATTGATCTCCAGAACCCGACACATGTCCAGCAAAGGAAAAAAGCATGGGAAGAGGTTAAGAATGCGTGTGCTATTTTAAATGCAAATTGCCATCATGTTCAGGTCAGTATCACCATCAGCATCGAACTCTCTGGATTGGTTTAATTTTGTTAATTCTGTATGGAATTTTTAGTTTGAAAAGCTGGATTTTGGTGAGGCAAATGTTTTGGAAACAATGTACAATGCAGATGTTGCACTGATTGATTTGAGTATTGACATGCAAAAAAATACACTATTTTATCATCTGGGCGTTCGTGAAAGTTTTGGAATGAAGGAAAATATTCTCACGTACAATGACTATGACACAGAGACTACGATGCCTCTCAAGGTAAATCAATATTGACTAGAAATATCTTAATTATATGTAGTTGAATTGTTGGACTGTCGGGCTATATTCGCTAAGAAAATGAGTTTACGATTTGATCTTGTTTCCAGTTATCATGCACGAGTTATCAATTTGTGACTTATCGAGTATTGGAATGTGGCTCTTGCGTTGTTACTTTACCCACTACTGTTATGAATAATTCTGAAGATTCAGCTGTAGAGACAAGAACTCCATTGTGTCAAAAAATCAAAAGGCTTCTCCAAGATGTTGAAATCCAATCCAAGTAAATAGGCCCTTGTTTAATTTTGAAATCCTTTTGCTTAATTCGTCCATTTTTTACAGAGCACACTTGAAAGAAAAATTCCTGTCAGATTTGCGAAAGGCTCGGGAAACATTGGCTGACAAAGAATTATCAAAAGCTTTGCATGCTATGAAGAAAAGATTGGACGATCCGAATGTAATTTCTGGAGAAGTTGTTTACAACATGCTTTTGTCTTTTCGTGAAATCCAAGACTATGATGCTATGGTCAATTTGGTGGATAATTTGGAATTTCTAAAATCCCTTCACAATTACAAGAATTGCATCAACACACCCGTCATTATGTATTTGTATGCATTCGCTTTGAGCAGGTAATTATTTCGTTTCTGTTTTGATGTAACTTTACCTTGGCCAAGCTTGAAACAGTTTCATTTCAAAAGTAAATGATTACAGTTTCTGTTGCAATTATATTTATTGCAAATGCAAAGCAATGAATTGTAATTGGGTTTACTTTTGAATTAATAATCTATTTTACATCTAATTTTTAATTAATCCTGTGCAGCTGGATGAGGATAACATTGTGGTAAATCAAAGTACGAAGTTTTCGATTTCATAGAAGTTAACATGATTTTTACACAGTTTCGTTTTTTAAACTAACAAGTTTAGTTGTGTAACCCTCTTTACATTTATAGACGAAACAAAGAAGGAGATCGTAGCAAAGCTCTGCAAGTGACAATCAAGGCCCTGGAAAAGAAGGAAAACCATTTCCCTGATTTAGTCTGTCTTTGTGGAAGAATCAATAAAGATAAATTTGTGGAGTCAAATCACACAGATCTAGAAGCCCTCGAACAAGCCATTCACTGGTACAGAAAAGGATTTGAAGTTCAACCTAATGAATATGCTGGAATTAATTTAGCCACTCTGCTGGTTGTAAATGGAATGGAATTTTCTGAATCTGAAGAACTGCAGCATATTGGTAAGTAAAAGGAAAAAACACAAAACTAGAAAATACCTAACTAATAACTTTATATTTTTTTCAGGCATGGTTTTGAATAATCTGATCGGTAAAAAAGGAAGTCTATCCTCTCTTCAGGATTATTGGGACGTTGCTACATTTTTTGAAATTAGTGTCCTAGCTAAAAATTATGGAAAAGCAATTCAAGCAGCCGAATGCATGTTCAAGCTGAAACCACCCAATTGGTATCTCAAATCCACGATTGGTAATATCACTCTGATCAAACAATTTCGCAAGCAAGATGGGACTGAAGGCCCAGAAGAGAATATTTTTAACTTTTGGATTGAATATTTTGTGGAAGCAACTAAGAATGAGATTGGTGACTCAATCAGGATTCCCGTAAGTTCAAATTCATTTTCTTCTCTTCTTGAATATAAACATAATAATCAAATTATGAATTTGTGATGTATTTTGATTTTCTTCAGATTTTAGTTCTGGAACCGTCAAGGGTCTTTATGCCAAGTTACGTGATTCTAAACCTTGGAGCTGAACAAAAATCCCTTCAGATTACAAATATTTGTCTCCAATGTTTCAAGCATGCAAATTGTAAACAAGTTCACGATTGGTTATTCACGGCTGACATGATTAAATCAGTCAGGTAGTTTAAATGAGCTAATACAACCTATTTGGATTTTGGAAAACTGGCTAATTTTATCCTCTGTAATCCTGCAGCTTGTACAAGAGGGATGATCGATGCGTTTTCCTGTATGTCCATGAAAATTCGGATGATTTTCACATCTTTTTCCCCAATAGTCAATATAGGGAGCATTTCTTCTCACTCGTTTTGGACCTCACAGCAGATCAAGTCAACAAATTCACGGATTTGGATGCTGCCCTGTCGGCTGAACAAATTTCCGTAAGTGGCTCACAATTGTGAATACAAATTCATTGAATTTTAGTATGAATTTTATTTTGACAGTATGAATATGAACTGGATGACCAAGGAAAGAAAACTATTCTTGGGAAGGGGACCTACGGCACTGTCTTTGCTGCCATGGACTTGAACACACAAGTACGAATTGCTGTAAAAGAGATTTTGGAGAAGAATCTTGGGGAAGTTCAACCCCTACATGAGGAAATTCGTCTTCATTCCCAACTTCGTCATCGGAACATTGTCCAATATTTGGGTTCGGTATCGGAGGATGGATTTTTCAAAATTTTAATGGAACAAGTACCAGGAGGAAGTTTGTCAGCTCTCCTTCGCTCTAAATGGGGTCCCTTGAAAGGAAGTGAATCTACAATTGCTTATTACACAAAGCAAATCCTAGAGGGATTGAAATATCTACATGATCAAAAAATTGTTCATCGGGATATCAAGGGAGACAATGTTCTGGTCAATACTTACAGTGGAGTTGTCAAGATTTCAGATTTTGGAACAAGCAAGAGATTGGCTGGCATTTCACCTCTTACAAAGACTTTTGCAGGTAATTTTGTATTTTGACAATCTTCATTTTCTCATGTATTCGTATTTTAATTTTACAACTTATTCAATAGGAACTCTACAGTACATGGCCCCTGAGGTAATTGACAAGGGTCAGCGAGGCTATGGTGCCCCAGCTGATATATGGTCACTTGGTTGCACAATTGTAGAAATGGCGACTGGAAAACCACCTTTCATTGAATTGGGATCAGCTGAAGCTGCAATGTTTAAGGTTGTTTAAATTTTCTACACTTTTGAATGAATCTATATTTTATTAGTCAGATCACATATTGAAAAATTCTATATAACTAAAAATTTACTATAACATTAATCTAAATTAAAAATCATTTAATTTATATGACTCTCCAGGTCGGATTTTACAAGATGCACCCACAAATTCCGTCGGAAATGAGCGAAAGAGCAAAAAAGTTTATTTTGAAATGTTTTGAACCGGATCCAGATAAGAGAGCGAGTGCAAGTTGTCTTTTGGAAGATCCGTTCCTCACAGAGTAAGTACTTGCATATTAAATTCCAATTTTCTGGTTTAATTTGGTCATAATTTTTATTATCTGATCTATGTTTGCAATTAGGAGTGGAAGGAAGAAAAATATCCGAGCTACTGCAACACAAGAATTTGCGAGAAGTATCTCCGTCCCAGCAGATCGAGTCATAATGGCAGAGAAAGCAAGGCGCCAAGCTATTTCAAATGATGAATCGTAAGTTCGGCAGGAATGATATGTGCATTTTAACAAACGTCTTTTGTACATTGCACAGTAATTGTAGTAGTTAGTAGATGCAGATGTACACGTTTACGTTATATTTGCTTGCATTTAAGCTAAGCGTACTTAGAATCATGTTGCCATTACGCTTTATCCAGAAAATCAAAAATCGAGTACATTAAGAAATTGAATTGACAATTTAAAACAGACAGGTGGTTCGGGAACTTTAATTTACTTTAAATCTTTCATGCAGCCTATCACCGAAGAGAGTTCCTAACACATTCGGATCACCTGTTAGTCCGCATTTCTTCTCATCTTCAACAGAGTCCCCACTCTCTTTTGCAAGGTCTTTGCTTTTTTTATGCACTTTTGAATTTTGCTAAATGATTCTCCAGTAAAATTAATCGCTTAAAATTTTGTTAATGCTCATAATTGTTATACAAGCTCTCAGCTTTAAAAATCAATGAACTTATTGAAAATGTAAATGCGGCTTGGCTAAACTAAATTTATTTTTATTGTCAACCGTAAAATTACCATTGATGCTTTCTATATGTAGAAGTAATTTTTAGTTTTCTTTTAATACATTTTCTCACATTAATATTTTCCTTATCGTGACATGGCAGTGGCCAATTAACAAAATTGTACAGATTTTTTTTATTTTGCTCATTCGATTTGACTTGAAGCTACAAGATTGTTTGACTGGTTAATCTAATATTTTTTCTCATTGCTCGTATTCAGTACAAATACAGCTTTATCTGAATATGACGAAATAACTTCGAGTCGTCGAGGGTCAAATGGGAATGCCCCAGTGTCTCCTGATACTGATGGATCCAAATCAAGTCCTAATGTGACGGATACAGCAGCTGAGCAAGATTGTTTCTACTTGTTGAAAAAAGAGTCACAACGTAGAACGACTCTGACTCGTGTCCTTATTCAAGATGAAAAGAAAATTTGTGAGCTATGCATTCGGAATTTTGAAAGGGATGTCGAGGAACCTGTGCTCAAACGGGTAAGAGTTACGCTAACCCTACTTGTACAAATTCTGGTTTGATATTTATCTTCCTTTCTTGAATGTTTAAGGAACACATGTGCAAATTGATGATTGGACTGAGAGAATATATTGAAGGAAATGATAAAAGAAAAATAGAAGCAGCCATCAACGGACTGAAGGAAGAGTTGAATTTTGACTCGACAGCAATCAATCAAATTCAATTGGCAGTGTTTTTATTCCGAGATGCAGTCAACACAGCCCTGCGCTCGCATAATATTAAACCACATTGGATGTTTGCCCTGGATTCTCTCATGAGTTCTGCTATACAGGCTGCCATGCATATTTTGTCCCCAGGTTCGTGTTTTGCACTAGATTAATTTTTGTGCCAAATGATTAACTTGAAATGTTTATTCGCAGAACCTGGACGAGAAAATAGAGAAGGAGGTGGATCAGATGGAATTGGGTCAACTTCTGGCGTTTCGACTGTCAATTCAATAAAATCTCACAAAGTCTTGGACTACTCTTCATCAAAAATTCATGCAGAATATCAAGAACAATTTGAACATTTACGATTGGAGAATGAACGGTTAGATTTTAATTTAAGAATAATAATTCGATCAAAATTAACTAAATTTGTATTTTCTTTTAGATTGTTACACGAACTCGTTGAGAATCAAAAATCCTACCAACATTTACTCAGAACGAGTTTAGAAGAACAAAAGTTAAATTTGCAGCTCCTGAATCAATCCTGTCAGCAAATGAGAGTATTTGGACAAATTTTAGCAATCACCCCTGCATCTATTCATCGATCATCTGAAACTGGATTTAGTTCTCATCAAACTCTTAATTCTGAAGATGATCTGAGTTCACAAGTTGGAGGAGCAGAAATTCAAGAAGTATCTTCAACACCAGGGCCACCTGGTTCTTCGTCTGGGATTGGAATAGCCCAGTTAGGGGATGACCCATCCCCTTGTTGCAGCCATTTGAATCCTCATGCAGCCAATACAAATCAGCAGCAGCTCCCATTGCCACTCAATATAAGAGATCCTAGACTAGTGGATTTCTTATCAGAGTTACATTTGGATCGAATCTCTATTGAAAAGGTGAGGATTTTGCTTAAATGCAGTAATACGTATTTTACAACAAATTTTATTTTGTCAGTTTCTACAAGAAGAGTACACGTATGAGGATGTGATGCAGTTTATCACTCGAGACGACTTGAAAATTCTTAAACTGAAGTAAGGACTTTTTTAAATCTTTGCTCTTTTGGAAAATGTAAGTAGTCGCTGTAATTTTCCTTAAACTTTTACAGGGGTGGACTGGAACTTCGTGTCTGGAAAGCCATTCTAAAAATGCGAAAAGCTGCAGAGCCAGAAATTTCAACGGATTTATGAAGAAATTATACCAAATTTCGACAAAACGTGCAATAGGGTGATGAATTTCATTCGTAATTAAATCAAAATGTGCCAAAATATGGTGTTCTTCTGGGGCTCGGGCTACCCTTAGGCTAAGGAGTTCAAATTTAACACAAAAGAAATCTCACTCTACAAAGAATATTTTGTGAACTGAATTTTGGTGCAATATAATATAACGCATGCTACTTTTTTTTAGATTTGTTAGACACATTCGAATTTTACAATTTAGATTTTAATTTAAAATGGCCAGATCAATAACCATTACTAATCTCAATTAATTTTACATAGTCTTTACAATGGTGCTAGTAGGAGTGAAACTAATCAAATTGAAATATACTGTACTGATACTAATATTTCATGTTTTGTTTTACCATTGTCTCGAATAAAGCCATATTTTAATGCAAACGAATAATAGGGTTGCGCATTTTATTCAACCTGCAGCACGAGGCAAAATAGGAACAAAAATAGAAAAATCCAGATTTCCAGGTATTCGCACTTTCTTTGTTCTAGTCCGAAGGGAAAGGAGGCGCATAATTGATGGACATGAACTCAAAATGCAAAATGTATTATGATATTGAAACAAAAGCAATCCTTTCCACCCACTTTTCCTAATCCCACAACCCATTAAGTGCATAGAAGATTTTCTATAATCCTACTTTGAAATATGCAAGCAAAAATGTAAAGAAGAGGAACCCTAAGGTAATGCATAATTGATGATTCGCCAAGTGATCTATGTCATGAAAAGATGACCGATTAATCTGATCCTTGTAAAGTAAAAAGGCTCTAGAATATTTCTTGGACACTTTTTGCGTACGTACCAGAGGAAAAAGNGCTCTAGAATATTTCTTGGACACTTTTTGCGTACGTACCAGAGGAAAAAGTTTACGTCGGTGGAGAAATTCGCGTGCAGAAAGGAATTGACGTGGATTGACCAAACGAGAGTTTAGTATAAAAACAAAATCGGATCTTGAGTTTGGGATCAGTTGATCAGCCAGTGCTCCTTGAATTTTTATTTATTCCTCAATCTTGAACCCAAAAGCTTAATCGAAATGCGTTGCCTAACGTTCCTAGTATTTGTACTTGCCTTTGAAGCAGCTTTCCCTTTTTGTGTCGAGGTTAAAGCATCTCAAGAAAATGTAAGTCATTGGTCAATAAATGCCTAAATTTTCAAGCGTTTAACTATTTTAGATGTATTTCATATGGAAAATTTGTTCATTAGCTGCTGGAGAACCAAACTGAACCAAAATCTAGGGATTTGGACCCTATCCGACAAAAAGTGCTCACAATATCGTCACAAGTCAAAGGTAAGCTTTTTAAGTGCATATCATCAAGCTATTGAAGCTAATGCTGATGCATATTTTTCTGATATGACAGGAAATGACGATGTGCCAGAGTCTGGGTCAGGGGCAGATACGATTACTCAGCCCTACGTGACAAGAAATGTTCGTCAAGAGCTCCATCGATTTTATCCAGCAATGGATTTAGTCTCATCTTGGAGAAGGATGGGTGGAAATTTATTTAAAAAGGCTAGCGCATCCGATGGAAAAAGGGATGACTCTGTTCCGTTCTGGGCCGCAAGAGGATAATCCTTTACCCTTTAACTCACCCGTTCCACTCAGTGTCGTGTTGTTTGTGCTACAGCTAAAGCTTCGCATCTTTAGTATTATTGTCTCTCACTGTGTTTCTAAAGGTATAATTTCCGTAGAGTTAGTCTATGAGGTAATATCCAGCAGTTTCTGCTTGATTAATCTCTAACAACGCAAAGCTGTGTTTTGTGTGCATTTCATAAAAAACAAATTCTGAGTAAAAAAACATGTTGCATCTATATATTGCTGGTGTGGTAAGGATTAATAAAAGTTATTTTGAGACTCGTTGTCGTTCTTACTATACTTTTGATTATCTTTAGAAAATACAAGAAATTGGTTTACTTCATTATCGTATGTTTGCGACGAGGTTTTAATTGCTAGCAATAGCTAAACAATAAAGAACTTGTAAAATCGATATGAATATGAGATGCATTCAATTTTTTCTCAAATTTCCCCAAAGGTTTTGCTCATAAACAGATAAGAAATACCTTTTAGGTCTGAACACGAATTGAACTGGAGTGACTAAAGGTTGAAAATGGACCAAAGTTTTGATTTTAAACGTAAACACGTTCTT
>WJEZ01000832.1:6720-22390 GCA_009869925.1 Thalassaphorura encarpata
ATCGTTTGAGCTAATTTTTGTCTCCATTTTTCAACACGATTTGATAAAAAAAAATTACCCAGTATTTGATACTTGATGCATGAACGATTTACAACCAACGTTTATTGAATAAATATTTGTGGTCAATTTTAAGTTGAGTGCGTAAAAATAACAATGAGTAAGAAAAATCGGAGAATTGTATCGTGTAAAGTTGATGAAGCTGAGCTCCTAGCTCTGGAAGCACTTTTAACACATGGAGAAAACTAATGGCGTGGCTGGCGTGTCCATTACATTCCATTCCATTTCCATCGAACCCAACGTTAGTCCAGCTCTGAGGTTAATGGAAAAAGAAAAAAAGATCAAATACTTTTACCAGGAACTACAAATGCTCCTTGGCACTTGGCACTTCTTGCTTTGCCAAGAGTTTTCAACAAATGCAATACTCAACATTTGTTCAGTGGTTACGGCCTGGACGAATGAACTAGGCTTCGTACGGTACGTAACGCGAGATGAACCAAGTAGCAAATTTAAAACGATGTATCGGAGTGAAATCTATCCTCCCGGAACCTCTGGAACTAGAAATTGTACACCACTAAAATGTAATGTACTAAAAATTAGAAGAACAACAAAGTTCTGAACCAATTTGTGTTTGTGTTTGTCTACATTAAGAACCACTGTAAAAGAAAAGTTGGAATTACAAGTTGCATTGCAAGGGTAAAGAAAGAAAGATTTGGTTCATAAAACTCGTAAAGTATAAAAAACTGTCTGTGTTGAAGTTTTTTGTGAATTGTTTCAAAAATTTACGCTATAATGAATTTTTCTCGTCTAGTCTGGCCTGGCCTGGTCATTGCTTGCTGCTCTTGGTTTTTGAGTAATCTGTGGAGTCAACCGACTGTGCCATAAATGCATTCCAGCAGCAGCAGCAGCAGCAGTAAGTTCAAATGGTCTAGAAATAATTGGAACGCAGTGAAATGGAAGAAAATTTTTTCCACTTTGTCCCCATAAGAAATGTCAAAAGCAAAACCACATTTTGAGATGACGTCCATGATTTGAATATGTTGACTTGACTTGCCTGCCTTGAGTTTTGGTTAGAATCTAAAAGTAAGCACAGGCAAAGACCAAATTTCTCCAGAGGACAATCGGTTGAGCAATGAAATGTAATGCACCTTGTGGCTTATGTCCTAGGAGCAATATTTTCAAGCTTACAGTTCACAGCTCACTAAATTCCATAGAACAGGAGCAGCATATGGCCTGGCCTGGCCAAAGGTTTTTGGTTGCGGAATGATATTATATTTATTTACGTAGACTAGACTAGAGTAGAGAAATCTCATTTAACTTTGTAGTTTTGCTCTTTATTGCATACCCGAGTCCTTTCAACTTTCACCAACTTATCAGGTTAGGCATGGCATACGCATAACGTTGGATTTTATATTACATGAAATGAATTCTATTCGATTCAATGGGTTCATTCCTGTGGCTTTTGTCATGGTCATCTAATATGACAGGCACTTTAATGTAATTCTTACATTTAAAATTTTTGACCTTAGAATTTTTTAGAATTTAAAAAGAATTATAAGCATTGTTTCCTGAATTAGACCACCATATGAACATTTTTTATTAATGGAAGTTATGAGTATGATTTATTCAGATAAGAAAATCAAGTTGAACCAAGTAAAATCATTATATTTTAGAATAGAACCCAAATCAATGTACTATTTGTCCCTGATTCCAAGAAATTAGCATGCCAGTCTACTCGATTTTTAACGGTTATTAAAACCCTAAATGTATCTGAACTGGACTCACATCAAACGCACAACACATGAGTACATACGATCTTGATCTGAGAGAATTTTTCTCCGTTGAATGTTTATGACTGTGACAGAAGCTGAAGCTGAGATTGACGAGACGGGTATAATTACGGTGTACGCGTATAAAACATATTGGGTTTAATATCTTAAGTCTGGACGGAAAATAAGTTTTTGGAGAAAAGAAAGGTAATGTGTAATGAGTGAGCCTGAAGAAAGTTTGCAATCCTTACCAACTCTTAGTCTTGGGTTCCGCTGCTGTCAAGTGTACGAACGAGGAAGAGAAGAGTGAAAAATGGTCGTCATAAAAATCCAATTGGAGAGAAGGATGTGGAATGGAGAGCTACGGACGGAACTGTCGCAGTACGTAAAGGCTAAGGCTAGTCGAGACTTCCTTCCTTCCTCTAGAGTTTTTCTGAAGAGAAAACGAGATGACTGAGAGAGAAAGGTTATTACCGAACTTGACAAACGTCCGAGTTGGTCACGTCGTCGACTCTCCCAAAGTCGAGTCAAGTCACAGAATTTTTCTGTGCGTATGGTAGTTGGCATTTATGAAATACGACACGAGTCCAGACCAAAGCACGATTCTCATGTGCAATCATAGGGACTTTCTACTTACTCTTTTTTGGTTCAAAATCGAGACTCTAATAGGCACTGGACATTTATTCCCTAACAGGAAATGGGACATGGGGTCTGATTTCAACAGACGTGTTCAATTCAAATTCATAAAAGACCTTTCCCCCATATATCATAGCCTAATGCGTCGTAATATTGAATTACAGACACTTTGTTCCATGTTAAGTATGTTTTTCTCTCATTTGAAATAATTTATTACCTAATCTAAACCCCTTACTACGTATTTTGATGCGATGCGTAAATGGTTCATTATTTTGCAATAGTATTTAATTAATAGCAGCAAATCAGATCAGTTTGATTTATTGCGTCAAGAATAAAATGTATCGTAGAATTCTTAAACCACTTATTCTGTACAAGGTAAAAATATTTTTGACACATGGTGCAATGTGCATGCAACAAATCAATTTGTCATTACGATTTACGATAATAAAACAAAAATCCACAATTCCTGGCCCATTGCTTGACTTTAGCTTTAGCCCCATCACAGTAATAGTAAAATCAAAATATAAAAATAATTAAATGCTAAGTTAAAATTTTAGCACCACAAATTTCCCCATTCCTAAAAATCAATTAAAATAACAATAATAATATCATTCAGTTTCTTCTAACATCAACAAAATTTTATAATTTACGCTGAAAATGTTCTAAAGCTCAAAACAGGGCTGGATACGCAGTACGCTAAAATGGTGACTATAAGTACAGTGAGCTTACAAATTAATTTCGTACGTACAATATGTGATTAACAATTAAAATCCAACAAGTACAAGATTTAAAGTGAATTAATTAATTGGAAAAGAAGGATTTGTGAAATAGCTATACGCTGTAGCTATCAAAGCATTGACAAATATGAATGTTAATAATTACGACGAAACCTCCTTGTAAACCACCATTTTAGCAACTTGATAATAAAATAAGCTACAAATGGCCAAGTAAGTATCAGTGTTAAGCTTCGGGGGGAAAGTTCACCGAACCATCGTTTTCTTCTGATTTGTGACAATCTGCCCTTGTCCTACTAGTCCTGGGATTTGACCATTTGAAGCATAAGCCGTTTCCAAAATCCTGAGCCTGGCCAAGATGTGATCAACATCTCGATTCATCCTTTCGACAGTATTCCGTAAAATTATTTCTGAATTTCGAGTGTCAGGGCTTCCACAGTACAATTGTGACGACGACTCGTCCTCATGGTAAGGACCAACAGTATGTCTGACTCGATGTCTTATGCCGCCGCCGCTGCTACTTCTGGGACTCGTCCGGGACTCCAGTGCTTCTTCCCTGAAAGCCATAGCAGCGTATTTTTCCTCAATGTCAATTTCTGGCTCACTATCTCCACTGTAATATTTTTCAGACTCGGTCCCTGATTGAATGCTGTCAATTGAAACTTTTCCTCTGTTGTGATGAATTTGGTACTCATGGCTGACTTCGTCGATTTCTAAGACTTCGTCAGAATTCTCATTGTCATGATCATGCTCATGGTCAACCATTGTGAGCGAAACCATTGCTCATTCCGGCTAGGTTTTGATTTTTTAATGATGCACGATGAACTGGGGCAGGTGGGGCTGTAAATGCACTAGAGGATGACGCTCTTGGAATTTCTTGTTCAGCCGACGACTGTTCGTCACCACGGCCATGGTCATGGTCATGATTTGGCAAGTATCCATTGGATTTTTTAATTATTGGTGGAGTTGCGGTAAGGAGCTCATCACTTGAAATTTTGCTTTGATCAGCCTGCAAACTATCCAATGGGAGTTTTTCAGGACTATTGTTGTTTGAAGATGCACTTGAATTTGAGAATGATGAAGAGGAAGATGTCCATGCGTCTAGGGCTTCTTTTATGTGACTCATTTCAGCCCCTTCAAGGTTCACAAATTCATAGAATGGACCAATCGAATCTAGAAACTCTTGGACGTCACCACTGAAAGACATCGTCTCAATAATCTGCAATAAAAAATATTTATTTTCAACTTTTCCAAAAATATTGAATTATTTTTATTTTAATAACCTTTTTGAGCTCTTCAATGTACCCTGACATTGCTGCTTCTTGGCTCATGTCACCTAATTTGTCCCAAGCATCCCATTTTGCACGACCAATAATATTCCACACGCTTGGTCTTCCAGATGAGCATTTTCCTTCTGTCGCTTGTTTGAATAAACTGTAGAACTGCAGTTTAGTCGAGTTTGAAGGCTGGTAGGGCCCTAAAAAATGGAAATTTAAATCAGTTAATAAAAATCATTGTATCGTTTTCGGTTCACCACTTTATTCAGCTATCTAATCTTATTCACTAATATGGATATTTCCGACTTGACTTAATATATCGCATTGATCACTTCTGTCTCTTTTCAGGCAGGTTAATCGATTGATGAGGAATGTGGCTTCAGCCGCAGAGATTCCAATAATCAATATATCTGATTTGGTATGTGAAATTGTCTTAAGTAGACAGACATCGATTAAAAAATACGAGAACAAATTGTCTAGTTACTAAAGAATATCTGCACTTTAGAAGCTAAACTTGAAAATGACATTTACATATAAGCCTGTCTGTCATTCGAATTTTAGAATGCATATGTTTCTAGCTTTTTATTAAAAATAGGAAACCTAAGAATTTTTATTAGTTACCATCTTTTGGAAGGCTTTGGATGACTCGAACTGCAGCTCTGAATCTTTCTTCTAGAGCCATTAGGATCAGCAATGGCCAAAATGACGGGCGCAGGTACTTGCAATCAGGATTCTCCAAGTATTTACGTTTTAAATATGATGTCAGGGCCAATAATGTTAGCATCTACCATTCAATGGCAATACGGTCAAATAGTTCCAGTTTCTAAATCAATTTAAAAAATACAGGACAACAAATTAGTCAAAATAGTTAACAAATATTACCCACGAATCATAATTAGACCCTGCATACACAAACCAATTATTTTCCTTCAACTCAACTGGATTTGTCTAGCCTAATACTATTTTTACTTACCAAATTGACTAATCTGAATACGCAGTTTCCGAAGTCCAAGTAAGTATAGATCCTTGTATCGTATCCTCAATTAAAAGTGGATTAAACTGCACTTCTTATTGAGAGAAAAATATTTCGCAATGACAGCTAACTGCGGCTGACTACAGGAGGAAAAACAACATCGTCTGATGTTTTTATCTCATGTCACTTGCTTTGATTTGGTCCTGTAATTTATAGTACATGCACAAGCACAGGGATGTAAGTAAACTTGAGTTGATTTTCTCACGAGAAGGGAAAAAAGAGGTTGTTGTTATCACTTAACCCTTTTCTCAATCAAATCAAGTGGATTAGTGAATTTATTTAGCAAGCACTTTATTTGCAAGTATCAGGCGAGCGCGAGTGTCGAAATACAAAAACCGAATTGATAAATTCGTAAAGAGATGGCAATGGGAGCCCCTACGGACTCAATTCGCAGCACATCACATCGCATCGGCAGTCGCACTCCGAATTTATCGACTTTTACTCAAATATTCTCGCTTTTCCTTCTGAATATTTTTAGAAGTTGTCATAAACGGATGAAGGAAGACGACTCAAGTTAATATCGATATGTAATGGAAGGGGTAGATAGCACTGTAGCACTTTGCCCAATTATTTATTCACAAAGGCATTGTGTTTTTATTTTGATGAACGGAATGCCCGAAGCCCGATCCGAAGCTTCTTGGATGAAAATGCACCAGAATTTACGGGAAAAAATTTAGTTCACACAGTACAACACAACCCTTGATTTTATTCCGACAAAAAACAAATAAATTGTATTATACATTTGCATACAAGCAGTCAAAACTTAAAATTATTCACTGCACAATGAACAAAGAGTTACAATAATTATTCTACACAAATTATAGTTTGGATTACTCGTACATTTGGATAATTTTGTGATGAGAGTTTAATTCTTGGACGGCAGATACTAATCACGGTCAGAGCCTTCGTAGGTCGACACTGACAATGAGCAATATTGAGACTCAAGCAGTAGCTAAAAGAAGAGTCTCTTTTTAGGCCTAATTATATTTGTATTGATATGTGTGATTTGTTCGTTTACCTTATTGCTTAATTTTTGTTCATAAATGTGTACTCATCTAATAAAAATTCGATGAAACTTTCGTTTAGTCTAATTATTGAGCCTTTCTGATACAAATTAAACTTATTTGTCATCAGATTATTTTTGTAAGAGATGCCTTAATACTTTGGCTCAAAGTGCTTCTTAAATACTTACAAAATGCTGCTGACCTTAGCTAAAATACTTCTACTACATGAAACATGAGGCATTTTACACACAAGGACCAAAACCTGAGGTAAATTAGGATATTTCTTCAGTCCATCTTCGGTAAAAATTAAAGTAGTATTTTGCATTGCGATGGTTCGTTTTTGATTATGGCAAGAGTTGACGCCGAGGCTTGGCTGACCACGTAAATGTTGAATCAAATTCAATTAACTAACTGCCTTGAGTTCCAGCTGCATCATCAAATTTTGCCTTAAGTCTCTTGAATTCTTTAACATAGGATTCCATTGCCTCCTCCTTGGACATTTTTCCAAGATCGTGCCATGCCTGCCATTTAAGGTCTTTCAAGAAACTTGAAAAATCCTGGTCGACTCGTCGTACATTCCCCAACAGTAGCCTGTTTGTACCATCCGTACAACAAAAGTTTAGTTTCTTTGGAAGGTTTGTAAGGCCCTGAAAGAAAATACAAAGAAAAATTATTATCATGTTAACCCTTCATTAACCTAGGCTTAAAAGTCATTGGAAAGTTTGCAAACTAGTCCAACTATTATACATACGTAGATATAGTTAGCAATGAAAAATCGACGTTAATTATTAAAGAAAGGATTACTCACCTTGTTTTGGTAATTTTTGTACATAATCGGCTGCAATTTGAAATTCTTCCTCAATGGAAGCCATTAGAGGGTCACAATTATTACAATCCCGGGCGACAGAGCCCGGAATTAACTCACCTTGTTTTGGTAATTTTTGTACATAATCGGCTGCAATTTGAAATTCTTCCTCAATGGAAGCCATTAGAGGGTCACAATTATTACAATCCCGGGCAACAGAGCCCGGAATTACGGACGAGTCGACTGATGCCTCTTTTTCAGTGTCATCCACTGTCATTTAATTTTCTTGCTATGCAATTTGCATTGTAGAAATGAAATATCTTAATAAACTAAAACTTAATTAAGAACTTTATTAGTCCTTTCTACATTTTTTCTTTCACTCCAAAATTTTCACAAACCCTTCTAACCCACCCAAGTTTCAAACTTCCTGCTATGCTGTCCGTCACTTTTATTTTTGGCCTAATCTGTCTGTCTGCATGTGGCTGTGGCTCTAGGCTCTGGTTTGGGTTAAAATGACTCAATGCAATGCAAATCTCAACCAAGTGCATAAAAATTGTGATTTCATCTCAAAATCGAGCTAAATGTAAAAAGTTAGACTAGACTTGGTACGATTAATTTATTTTACGTAGGTAACTACTACATCATCTGTCATTTTCACTTTTGTATTAATTGGTAAAAGTAAGATTTATTTTCCGGCAGCAGCCTTCAGTTTATTGAGTTCAGAAATGTATTGAGTCATAGCATCTTCTTTGGAAAGATTTCCCAATTTATTCCAAGCATCCCATTTTTTCCTTCCTTCAATGTCCAGAAGTCCAGGTTTATCTCCAGCACAAGGTCCAGATTTTGCTTGTTTGAAAAGTGAGTAGAGTTTTAATTTGGTTTCATCGGAAGGTTTATGTGGACCTGACGAAAAAAAGAAATAAAATTAATGTTTTAAATTCTAATACTAAATTCCAAAAATTTTTTACCTTCAGTTGGAAGATTCCTCACAAATTCAGCAGCAGCTGCAAAATCTTGTTCAACGCCCATTTTTGTTTAGTTTGTTTGAAGATTTTTGACAAATCAATGTTTGTTTTGCTAGTCAGAAGTGAATTGACAATTTGGATTCAATGCTGATCAATTTATATGATTTTTTTTGTAAACTTGACTTTTAGATTTGGAATCAAATAATAGTTTGATTTTGTACGGATTTGTGAGAAAATCGAGAAGTTTTGAAAGTCAAAATTCAATAATACAAAGATCATGCCAAAAGTGCATCAATGGTTTTAATCTTTTGTTTCAACGGTCAGGTTCATACAGTGATATGATAATGACTGATAATTTAACTATATTAGTAAAATTCAGCGTATCAAATTCCACTCAAAGGTCAGTTCAGGTATCGATTTTTTTAAACTAGTGAATTTTTATGTTTTTTGGCTTGATTGAAATCCAGAAGCGTAGATTCTTGATTTAATTGTGTTTAACCTTAAAAATGACAAAATCGAAGATGTATTCGAAATCACAATTTGAACAAAAACTTAGCAAAATAACGAATAGCAAACCCCTATTCCTAGTCCAACTATTTAAGATATAAATATGGCTGATCATAAAATTTTTTTAATCATGTATATTTATCTCTCAATGCTCTAACAATCTAAGCATCCTATTCCTATCGTGTATATGTTAATTTAGTGATTCCGTTCGCTGAAAGTGTTTATTTTCATTATTTGACGAAGTAAACCGCAAGTAGATTTCTTCTATCAGGGTAAAATCCCAAAAAGTATTAAGTAAGCGACCGAAATTATCAAATAATGTACTAAAAGAATCTGACTGTTTTCATTTTTTGTTCCATTCACTATGACTTTGGTCTGAACGCTCAACTTATCATTTCAGTTAATCTATTATCAGATATAAAATTATTGCTTAGACCAAATGTGCTATGATATAATGCAAAAGATGAGAAGGATTTAACAAATTACGAGTACAACAAAGGTTTTTAGAGATCAGATCAGATTATTAAAATATTTTATTTTGAGCCAATGTGTTTTTTTGATTTGATTAAGGTTGAAATTTTTAAAATTATAATTTATTTGCCAGCAGCAGCCTTGACTTTGTTGAGTTCAGCAATGTATTGGGTCATGGCATCTTCCTTGGAGAGATTTCCCAACTTGTTCCATGCATCCCATTTCTTTCTATCCTTCAATGTCCAAAAGACCAGGCTTGTCTCCAGCACATGGGCCAGACTTGACTTGCTTGAAAAGGGAGTACAAAGTCAACTTGGTTGCATCAGATGGCTTGTGTGGACCTGGAATCAAACAATAATTAATTAATTAACACGTAATTCATTTAAATTTGAATTTAGACGTTACCTTCAGTTGGGAGATTCCTGACGTACTCAGCAGCAGCTGCGAAATCTTGTTCAAGACCCATTTTGAAAAATTTGTTTGGAAGAAACTAAGTTTTTTGTAAAGATACAAATTGAAACTGTGATGACTAGTAGACAGCCCTGGCTTGTTTTATAGTCCTCTTCATTTCTGGCATCGCCTAAGCTTTGCCCATCTAACTTTAGCAAATTTAACAATGAAATTACAAAATACAAAGGGCATGAATTGCAATAAACCCGTGCAAAGTGCAGTCTTGATATGAATGGACTCATTTATGACATAAGAGGTGCACTTCAATCATTTTCCTTGTGAAATTAGTCTAGGTCGAGTCTCAATTGCAAACATGAGGCAGGCAGGTCGAGTGTGTCTAAAGTCTGTCTGATAAATCCTTGATAAGAATAATTAATTTTCAGTACCTCCCAATGTCTATATCCTGGAAAATATGAAATTTCAACCATTGACCCTTTTTATATCAAACTTTAACCTGAAAATAATTTGAAACCAGACAACGAGACATGTGAATTTGATTTCCACCAATTTATTGTCGCCAATTTGGTACCAGGATGACACGAGATGACATAAAATTAATTACCCTAGGTACAATAAGGAATTTGGAAATTTTGTTAATGCCAATTTACATTGATTTTTTTCTCTTACTACTAAAAACATATAGCACGCTTTTTTTCGTATTGTTTAGCTGCTTTGAAATTACATCACATTGTTTCCTACTAGTTTTCAACTTTTCAACGCATTCTCTGTGTTTTTCGATCCCAAACTTCACAACGAGTAACGATTCAATTCAATTCAACAAAATGAGAAATAAAAATTCAACAATAACTTCAACTTTCACCTAAACACGTACGTACATAGTCTAATTTTTTTCACTATAGTCCTAAGTTTAAATATCATTAGTTATTTGTCAACAATGGAAGACATGGATTTACCTCGGGGTGTACGTTACGTACCCACTTGGAGCCATTAGCCTTTTAACTTACGCTATAATTTCTTAATATTATTTTATCATCTCATTTCACACGCAAACTTTTTGCCAACAACGACCTAAAACTTAAGATATCAAGTGACAATAAGAAATAAAAGTCTCAAAATCTCTCAAGACGTTTCGTTTTGTTCATTGAACAGAGCTAAACGAAATTATTACATAATAAATTAATTTTGCAAGTACATGTTGTAATTATTATTACTCAATCAAAATAAAATAAACTTGTCAGATTCAAGTGAACTGACTTCTGATAAATGGAATTTAGACCCTAGTGCCTGGATGGTGTGATTTAATAATAAAAAAGCCCTACTAATTTATTTTATGACAAGACATGAGTTGACTGACGTGAGTGTCAAATTTTGAGTGATTGAGTTAATTATTATTGTTATCAGGATAACATGGAAGCCCAAAGAGTTACACAATACTTTTTGTTATCACAGAATGAGTTTTTTTATAGTCGACCGTGCACTTAAATTTATTACTACTGTGTGTGCGTGCAACTACTGGAAATTGAAATGGAGTGCAAAAAATGAATGGGATTTTGGATTTTTGGAGAAGTGCTCGTGCAAAAACTACTGGAAAGATAGTGCATAAGTTGATAAGCCATGCAGAATAAAATGGAAGAGATAGTAGGCAAAAAGTGTGCAATTGCAAAAAAAAATTAGTTTAAAAATTTGGAATGTGAGTATTAATGTGCAAGGATTTTGCAAATGTGAGATTTTGACAATGTGCAGAACAGAAATTGCATAAAAAGTAAAATAATAATCATTCATACCATTTTGCATACATATCCTTAATTAACTAATTAATGTTATTTAATTATTATCAGTATTATTGTCCAGTTCACAGGCTCCTTTCCTTTCGGAAGTGTCGTCGTTAATACTTAAAACTAATCCTGGCTCAGCACAGGATATTAATTATTATAGCAATATTTTATATCTGATTTTTTTAACTACATATTTATTGTCTATGATACACATCTGATTATGACGTATCCGTTTCTCGTTAATTTTCAATTCGAGTTCCTAAGAATTTTATAATTTATGAGGATTTAATTCCTCACTCACGTTAATCACACACATTATTTTTAACATTCGAGTATTAATTAAATTGCTATTGCTAATTAAAATCCTAATCGAGTATATCTTTACATTGAATTACACTTATTGCCCTGAAACTACACGTCTCTATTATTTCTTTCTAAGTATAATCCCTGATAGGATTTTGAATACTACGTTTACGTTTACGTTATCATAGCAAGTGCAATACTACACGACCAATTTAGCAGCAGAAACAAAAATTGCGATAAAATTTTGCTTTCTAATACTCTAATCGTCGGCAGATTAGAGTATGAGACGCGAAAAAATTAAGTCAATAGAGTATTATGCTTATACTTTCTCTGTATATCATATTCTGCGCACAGCGCTTCAATAAAATAAAAAGTAATGCAAATACAAATACATATACAAAAATTTCTGGTACATAATAATTTAAATGTAAATTCTTAATTTTTGCAAGTACGATGTTCAATTCCAATGGCCGTGGAATTGTGATTTGCAAAAATGGAAACAGAATAAATTGTAATATAAATTAAGGAAATTCATAGATGCAATTTGATATATGGCCCACAGGGCTTTTGAATTTGCTTGAATAGATTTTTGATAATATCGACCCAGTGCAGTGCGTGTGACTCATATGTACCGTGTGGTTTTTCCTTATAATTTGATAAATTTCTTTGTTCATTCGTTTTGTTAACCCATAGTTCTATATAATAATTATTTTGTTAGTTGTGGCAGGTACTAGTTGAAGCACTCTTTTGTTTTCTTGAATCATTTGGACTTGAGTAATTAATTACATGCAAACCTCAGCTCACCGCTAAAATAATTTTATCTCGAATCGAACCGAAAAGCCTTGACTCAAAACAGGACGATCGGCATTCGTCCTGTTATGCGTCCTTAGCTTAAAGAAAAGAAAAATTATGGATTTTTAGGAAATCAAAGAATTTACAAATCTTGACCAAGACGATCAATTTCCGCAAGTAAGAAATCAACATCACATTTCTTGACAGCTGGATTTGAAATGACATTTCTGAAAAAATTGGGAATATGACCTTGTGGCTGATAACCAATCATAAGGGTTCCTGCCTCCATCATCCTTTGTTTAATTTTTGGTGTGATTTCACCCAAAATATGCATTCTCTCTGGCCCATGAGGCATTGATCTCAACCTGGTTGGAATGTACCAGAAACAAACGTTCACAAATTCTGGCTCTGGAACAATGATGTAAAATTTGTCTGGCATAGCCTTCATCCTGGCTACCATGTATTCTGTCAACTCCATCAATGTATCTGCATGTTTCTCCATACCACTCGTTCCCTATAAATTTTTATAAAATTATTTTTCATGTGTTAATATTAGGAAATTAAGTTAGTTTTACCTTGGCACGCCATTGAAGCCAAAATTTGAAGATATCATTGTGCCTTCCACATTGAATGACTTTGTCTCCAGTGTCGAAACTAAAATTCCAATTTTGGCCATGTTAAAATTAAATTACACGTACAGTAGTGTGCTAGTTCGATTTAACTTACCGGACGTCATAATGTTTATCTTGTTGGAACAAGTAGTCTGCACACATTTGATTACAGCTTTGCAACAGACCCTACAAATTAAATTAGTCTCATGTTACCCCTTAACTTTGCTTACTTTCTACTTTCTACTTTTTCCTATTGAAAACTTACACTCTCTTTGAAATGCACAGTAGAGCATTGGAGAACGGTCGTCAATAGCTTGTGAGGGTTCCAGGACAATGAGTCAGCTCTGTAATGCATGCATAAGAAAATAGAACTTTAGATGCAAAGTTCCGATCATTCCTTCACCCAATTCATTTTCTGAGGCTTTTTGGTAATCATCATGCCAGTGCGGCGCGGCACATTAATTACCTACCGCAGGCATTCAATTCAACTCAACCCTAACGCTGCTATTGCCAACAAGGCAATTTCTATTCATTTCAAACCTATAAAAATCTCAAGTAATCCTTCACCTCAAATTCTAAGCCAAACTGCTAATGTGGTGAAAGTGAATATTGATTTTATAATTAGCCAATAGGCAAAACTTTCTTTTTTTTTCTCACAAAAATAAAATTTTACCTTTCAACACCAGCGAAACGAGGGTATCGATATTTCTTGGACATCAAAAGACTCGCACCCCAAGCACCCTGCGCAAAATTACGACAGCGAAAAGATTATATCTGAAAAAATTAGCTTGTATAAATGCCAAAGTAAGAAAAAATCCTTACGTCAATATGGAGCCACAATTTGTATTTTTGACAAATATCCGCAATATCATTGATTGGATCAAATGCACCAAACACAGTAGTTCCAGCCGTACAGTTGACAAAATACGGAACAAACCCTTTGGCTTGAGTTTCACGAATAAGTCTCTCCAACTCAGACGGAATCATTCTCCCACTGGACACAGTAGTAATTAATTTTTGCATGCAATATAAAATAATCTAATGTACGAATAATTAAAAAATTCTTACCAATCATCAGCTGGAACTTCAACACAATGCTCTGTCCCTAGCCCAGTGACCATGGCTGCTGACTTGATGGAGTAATGACACTGAAAATTAATTAGTCTCATTAATTTCACCCCTTGCATCAAAAGTACAGTAATTAATCAAACCATTTCAGAAGTGAACATGACGAGTTCAGATGGTAGCCCACGTAGTCCTTTCTTTTTATAGTCAGGAAACATTTTATGACGAGCCACGATGATGGCATACAGATTCGAAATACTTCCACCTGCGTATGCATAACAAAAAACCTCAAAGTTACTTAAAATCAAAGGAAATGCAAGGCAAGAGAAAATTTATCTACGGAGGTTACGGTATAATAAAATCCCAATCCACCCATTTTACAATGATTAGATCTTGAAGGAAAAACACATTGAGTCTTATTTATTTCCCACAGTGTTATTCTAATGGGGAAGGAAGAAGAAGGTATCATAAAAAAGGATCACACATAGCCATAGGATTTGACTTTGGTTTGGGGGAAAAAGTAGTCGTAAAATATTGCTTGCCTGGTGCAAGAATACTGTCTCCTTTGGGAAAGCCAATAATCTCTCTCATTTTCTTCAGAATAGAAACTCTCCATGAGGATGAAGACTGGAGCAATTTCATATGTGAACATGTTGGTATTCGCAGTAGCTGTGAGCCATTCACCAGCCAAAGACATTGTGTCGAGTCCATTTGACAATTGGTTGAAGAAATGAGGGTGACCTAGAATCAAAATATTCAAATTAAAGCCTCATTTCAATTCTAATCAATCAACCAAAGTTCTGACATATTAAAAACAAGTATAGTTTCAAAATCTTTCAATTTGACAAGGGTACAAAAGAACTGCGTGAATGTGTGTGACAAGGGATGACGCCCATATCAGCCTTAGTACTCAAAACATGAATTATGGATTTACATGCAGATGAGTCCAAATCCTACTTGAATTTCAACATTTCTTTTTGGACAAGGAAAAACTGGGAAAGCAGTAGTAAGTAATAGGGGATGTCAGGAATGAAAATAGAACAGAGGGACCCTCGAAATGGAATCTGTGATGCGAGAGAAATGAAGGAATGCGGGAAACTTCCCGCATCGGATTCAATTGTATTGTGGAATGAGGGAAACGATTACACGGTTCGCTCGCTCGTTCGTTCCTAATCTCTTGTTTCATAGTACAAATAACACACAAAAGATATCTGTTTTAGATTGTGCAATTTATTAAATTAGTATTTACCCTATGTAGTGCATGGCTAGCTTTTGTTTCTAAAATCTAATCCTTGTTTAATCCTATGAGTCAAAATTTTACCGAAAATAAAGTTTAGTTTGGGCTGGCGCTGGCCGTGTAACTAATTGTGGGATAAGATTCAATTAATTTCACTTGAATGAACGAACGAACGGGATCTGACGAATGAAAATTGGAGAGAAAATAGTAAATAATGAAGAGGGGGAGTATCGCATAGAGATACTTCTGGCTTGGCTTAAGCTACTAAAGCCTTTTTT
>WJEZ01000833.1:0-22384 GCA_009869925.1 Thalassaphorura encarpata
TAACATTAATCGACTAGACAATGATTGCCACTATCTCGTTACAGAAAATATTAGTAATGACCACATCAAATCTAAAATCTGCAAGTCGATTCATAACTTCTACTCTACGGCGTGAGGTTAGGGTTTCCGATTTCCAATTCCAAGCTTTCAGATTAAAGAATTCAGGAATATAAGGGAATTTGCAAATTACAAGTGTTCGCTTCCTTCGGAAATCATGGGACTCGGACCTTTTATAAATTCTGTATAAAATTATAAAGTGAACCAAAGAACTCAAATTCATTTATACGAATCGAAGCATCCGAAACTTAAAACCTCAATTAGGGCAGTAAAACAGGAAGCATTTGCTGAGAAATCCTGGGATATCTTTCTTAAATTAAACAATGTCTTGCTCTCTCAGGCTGTTTTTTAAACTTTAGCCCGAAACTGTATTTTTGAGTGTAATTTTCGCCTACTTGACATGAAGTAGGACAGCTGGCTTTTGATGATTTGGTGGTTGGTGTAAAACCGTAGAATTTGCCAAGTGACTTTTTACATTAATGATTAGCCAGATTCACACACATGAGACTAATAGGAACAGAAGAATACGGGGGATGTGTTGGACCGGCCGGGTTGTCTATATTTGGAAGTAGCCGTGCGTAGGTGTTTTAAACTGAGTCGTTTCAAGATTACATCGAACTCCTTCAGTCTATAAGCTAATGGAATGGAATCGAAGTGCTGGTGCTCGTATGGTTATAGTACAAAATGATCCTGATGCTGGCTGAACTGAAGCCAATGCCATGCCAAACCAACAACTTCTTATTAGCTTCATTTCATTTGGCTGCTTGGAGCTTAGAAGAATTTCACAAACTTATTCTGACTCTACTTCTTGTTTTGCCATGCATTCGTTTCCATTCCATTCCCTTGGAATATTTGCCGTCCGTGACTTGACTTGACTTCCTTAGCGTTCAGTGATCTCCGCCGCTTAAAATTAGCCTCGACTTTAACAAAACGAAAACAACGAATCCATGTGCTACAATTTACAATATACATAATTCCAAATATAATATAATCATGGGCTGATCTACTCATTTTGTTTACTGTGCCCCGGTATTATTATTTTGCAAGGATTTCCAAAAACAAATAAGACTTGAGTCGATCGGACTGATAAGTGTGTCACAAAATTTTGCACGTTTAATTTCATAAAAACAAAATACGAACGACTGATTTGGTTTCAATATGAAAGACAACGAGGAACCGGAGGAACCCAAGGAAAGGAGTCGACCTACTACTCCAAGTAATGTCAATTAAAAATTCATTTTATTTAAGAAATTTTAACTCCTTTGGAGTGTTGACTAGTTAAAGTTCTTAGAAATATTTTCTTAATTAATTGAACTTTAGCATTAATTACCATAATCAGATGAGTTCATGTTCATTAGAGTGTATTACTCGTTTTGCCCCACGTATTCCCTCATGCTGTGGTTTGGTTTGGATAATAAATTGTCGGAATTTTCATGGGCTAGGCTGAGTGAGACTGAAACTGGCTGTTAATTAATTGAATTGTGGGTTACCCTTGAGTAGGCAAATTCATTGCTAATGTAGTGTGTGAAAATAAAAAAAGAATTACGCAACAATATTTACACGATTCATAAAAAATCGCCCTCATACAAAACTGTTTACGTGCTGCTGCGGTGCAAAGTAAAATGTAAACAGAACAATGGAGAGTAATCGTGAAGTGGAAGTCCAAGGCAAAGACATGACAGACAGGAAAAGTAAATAATTATTCCTAATGAGAACTGTACGTACTCGCGAGAGGTAGACTGACAAGTGACAAAACTAAGCTATGTATCGTCGTATAATTCCACATCTTCCATTTTTGCATATGTTCTAAATAAAGAAGCAATTAGCGTCCCTCAATGGAAATTTAAAAACTGAGACCAAATGTGACATACTTTTGAGAGAAATTACTCAAAGAGCGTATTTTTCAACTTTTCTCCTACTATCGCAAGTTTCCCTGCCTTGCCAAAACATACAAATCCTTAAAATGAGATGAAGTGTTCCAAATCCAAATCCAAGGCAAAAATAAATGTTTTTTCGTAGGCGTTCTGTTTTGGCATAGTAATTGGGCTTCGGGTCTGGAAAGATTTGTGCCAGCCAAATGTCAATATAGCGTTAGGATCTTGCATAACTGAACCATTAGGAAGTTAAATCCGATTTTGTATAGGTCGAGTAGGAGTAGTTAGTAGTTTCCGCATCCTCAGCTCCAAGCTACTTTAAAAATATTGGGTGTAGTAGTAGTAGTTTAGTGTAAAAGTAATTAGTCTCTGGCTTCTGGCATTTCTTCACACTTGTAATAAATTATTCAGTCCAGACAGAGTCAGAGATCCATTAGCCCATAGATCCATAGCCCATTAGCAGAGTGCTCGTCTAATTCACATTATATATTCAGCTTAAGCTAAACTTTCCTTTTCCTAATACTTCCGGTATGCATTTGATAAATATTTTAAACCTTAAACTCAAATCTTTTGTCCAGAATATCTTCCATGCAATACCATGAGGAAATATGATAATCATGGGCAATTTGAAACACATTTCCGTTTATTTGACATTTTGAAATTATGCAAGTAATAAGCACTCCGTCCTCATTGTTTTGTTATTTGTTCATTTTAGAGTGGTGGAGACCCAATTACCCACCAAAGACTTACTACTGGGAGGAAATTCGTCGACAAAGAGAGAAAGGTGGATATCCGTGGACCTTGTTAGACAGAGACCCTTTGGATCTGGATGCGAATATGAGGTAAGTCATTCAATTTTTACACTGGAAACTAGAATGAATTTTTAAGGAATGGCCATTTGTCATAGTTCCAAGCTACACATGTTGACATAATATGCGTGTAAATCGTTAAATTAAGAAAAAAGTTGTGCAAGCAAGTTCCTTCATGTGTTTCCTTGTGGAGTCGACATCCATAAACCTTTCTACAGGGACCTGAATCTCTGATTTATAAAAGCATAAAAAGACCTCGGAAATGATAAGATTTGGCAGTTAAGAATTTTGTACACAGTTCAGTTATGGCTGGTTCGTGACTCCATTGTGCATTGACAAATAAGAGGTCATAAAATGCTCTAATATTGCTACATGTACTAAAACTAAACACAAACCATATGTGGATGGACGGGTTGTTGTGCATGTACATGGATATTAAATTCCTATTTTGGAATTCAACAATTCCACCGTGCCAATGCCAGTCAATTCAAAGAGTCTTAACAGTCCGAAGTTTATTCTATGCAAATGCAGGTAACCTTAAGAACTCGTAAATGCTAAACCTGCTTAGCATGGGAAATAGTGAACAACATACATACAAAAGGCAAGAGATCACATTCACATTGGATCTGAAGAGAGATGCGAATGCGAATACTGATGCAGAAGTGGAAAACCATTAAATTCGAAGGAATAACCATAGCTCCAGCGGCCAGCAGCATTTGCATAATTTAACCTTGACCTGGCAATTATATTTTCAAAGTCTCAGGATTTCTGAAATTCTAAATTTGGAATTCCTTATGAATGAGTTAACTCGGTGAAAGTTGTTTGAAATTTAAACTACTTTGGGTGGGTTATTATAACTCAGCATTATTAACGCAATGTTTTCACGGGTGTTCCCCCTAGCCCTTGCCCAATGTTTCTGAGAAGGTTTGGTTGCGCTGCAAATGTAAATATTTAAACAAGACAAGTTAAATGCCCATAAATGCTGCAAAGCATCGTGTGAAATTGTAATTAAAACATGAGATATAGATATAGGGGTAGGAAATTCCAAGGACAAGGATAAAAATTATGGAAAACAATGAGGGTTGACTCTGAGTCAGAGCAGAAGCAGAGATAAAGATGTGGAGTGCATTTCAACACACAAAAGTCACAACAGTCCAACAAGAACCAACACAAGGAGAACAATTCTCGTGGGTCGTTTCCTTCCAAATTCATTAAAGTCTCATCCCAGGTTCTAGTAGTTTTCTCGTGTGTACTTCTGATAAAACAGAACAGAACTTGTTTTGTCTGAAAATACAAAACAAGAACAAAATCAGATAAGCCAGAGCGAATCGTCTGGTGTGGTGACAGAAATAGGTGTCCCCCAGCAGCATTTGCCAAATCCCAACTTTAAAAATTGCAGTTTTGTGGGACAGTGGGTGAATGAATATCTTTGCGGAGTTTGGCAAACGAATTGAAAGGTTTGAACTGAACTAGTTCGTTGATATTTATTTGTAGTTCATGTACTACACATGTATTAGGATGGCTAAGCTGAGTGCTGGGCTGAAGATCCTAGAATCCCCGAAGAATTCTTTTTGGCAATCTCTTAAATCTGTCAAGGATATATTTTACTTCAACTCGTTCTAATTATACTCCAGGGGTTCTAATTCTGAGTTTAGCTAAGCTAATCCGGTCGTCTCGTCTGGTGTGTTGCTTCGGTTTGTAGCACTGAACTTTGGATTGATTGTCCAGTCAGTGATTGTGTGTTCCTGAGGAGTGAGTGTGAGTTTGTTTCAATTGTATTGTGTTGAAATGGGAATTTCTGATGGAAAAAAGATACGTTTTCTGTGGGTGTCAATATCCCACTAAATCTGGGCCAAGTGCAGGGAAAAAATCGGGTTGGGAATGGGACATTCCTACCCCAAGTAGAAAATCAAAACGAATTTCTCAATCAAACCCTATTTTCCCATCTGTAAGAACAGACGACGACATGGAGCGTCTCAACAAACGTTACAGGTCTGAATAAAAAAAGTAACATAATGGTTTTCCAGTATGTTTTAGAAATACTCCAGTTTTAATATTTCACTCAATTTGAAAAAGAAGTGGCTAAGACACTGTTCGGAAAATTTTTTAGTTTTTTTTATACAAAAACTTATATTTCTAGAAAATTTATTCAGATGATAAATTCTGCCAATGTGTTTAGATGTTAACCCTATTATTAAGATGATGAATTGTTTGCTTAAAATAAAATAAGTTTTCTTCCTGAAAAAAGTAACATAATGGTTTTCCAGTATGTTTTAGAAATACTCCAGTTTTAATATTTCACTCAATTTGAAAAAGAAGTGGCTAAGACACTGTTCGGAAAATTTTTTAGTTTTTTTTTATACAAAACTTATATTTCTAGAAAATATTATTGAGATGCTAAATTCTGGCAATGTGTTTAGATGTTAACCCTATTATTAAGATGATGAATTGTTTGCTTAAAATAAAATCAAGTTTTCTTCCTGAAATCCTTCAAGTCCGAATTTGGTCAAACTGCTGCGATGTAAAAAGACGGAAATTTTGACCAAGGATAAATAAATATTAGATTGATGAATTATGTGTTAATTAGTGTTGGATTTTTCTTGTATTATTTCAGTGACAATTTATACGAACCAGTGAACCCACCACCTTTGTATGGAAGTGGTTATAACATGAGATTCGCCTCTGACACGGCTTCCCTAGATGGTCGTGTGATTGATATTCCCCCTGAGATTGATGTAAGCAAAAGATTTTAACATAATCATTCACTTTTTCACACACATCAAGCTTTAGCTTTTCTCCCTTCTTGCTATATGAGCTGAGCCGACAAGACAGATCCGTTTTGGCACAGACATTTGCACCATAAAAGTTTTAAAACCCCATTGTATTTCTTGGATAGAAAACAGCAGGATTAGTCACACAGACTTACTATGACATGACTAGAACGAACCCTGAGCTCCATAAAGGACAAGTGAAAAGAATAAAAGCAGAACCTGTTATACAATTTGCCATTTGATACTTTTACATCTTTTTTAACTGTCTCCTTAAATCCATGGATTATTGCATGTGGAACTAATTCTTTTCACAGCTTGGTTTTCTTCTGCAAATCTGAATAATCGGATTTTCTGCAATTAGTATGAGTGCGTTAAAAGAACACAGTCTGCTCATGGATACAATTCAACCTGAGACAAGAAGACAAATTTTAGTTCAACATAACGTACATTCCCTCACGAATTTTTTGTTACTTGACGAAGTTTAGTTGATGTCATTTCTGACGGCATGTAAAAATAATTCCAGGTGTTCAACTGGGTAAACCCGAAAATAAGTACATACTTATTAAATTAATTTGTACAATTTTATCTTTTAAATATTCAGATAATCACTTCCGAGGGACTTGATGGTCTAGATCAACCAGACTTTCATGACAAAGGATTTGATGGAGAAAGGGAATGGTGTCACTCAGACGATGATCGCGGTCACTCATCTGTCCCTAAAACTGGATTCATTGCTGGGATTCGAAACAGAGATATGCCCAAATCAGGGGAAACATCCAGTGTTCGCCCATTAGTGGGGAAACAGATAACATTCGCCCCAGAGGCAGAGCCTAAACCAACTGATCAGCAAGTGCCGACAGCAACTCCTGAGCCAGGGACGAGTAAGCCAAGTGCATTGGATCAACTCAAAGAAAAGGCTGGACGTGTGAAACAACGAATTAGCAAAATATCTCTACCCGTCAGACCAAAGTTTAACAATTGGACTGGAATTAAATTGAGCAAGAAGAAACGAAAGCCAGTCCCAGATGAAATGCCTGATGATGAAGATGATCAGGAAGTACCTGAAGTCGCTCCGATTGAATTATCTGGTGCGAAACACGGGAGACGAGAGCCTCTTTCAATACCACAGGATATTCAACAGAAATTTTTTGGTGAGCCGATGGTTGTAGATGAAACTGCTAGAGGCACAAGTGAAGAACTTCCCCCCATGGATCTTCGACTGCAAACTGAAGTAGCCAAGACAAAAGAATTAGAAGGTGCAAAAATTACAAAAGAATTGGAAGCTGCCAAATCAGGCGTTGAAAAGGATTCGGCGAAAGTTGCTAGGTCGGAAGAGGCTGCGAGAATTAATAAGGAGAAGGAAGCTGCAAAACTTGCTAGGGAAGCGGCTAAACTTGCAAAAGAAGAAGAGGCAGCCAGATTAGCTAAAGAAAGAGAAGCTGCGAAAAAAGCTGAGGAAGCTGCTAAAGCAGCGAAAGCAAAAGAAAGCGCGAAGCCACCAATTGGTCTGAAGGAATTAGTTAGCTCTGGTGAATCAGTTGATCCAGAGGCTGCAAGACTTGCAGCTGAACAGGAATTAGAACTGCGGTTAAAATTACAGGAAGAGGAAAATAAGCGAATTAGAGAGGCTGACAAACTCATAAAGCAAGCAGCAGCAGATGAACTCAAAAAACAAAAAGAGGAAGAAAAATTGGGCAAAGAAAAAACTCAAGAAGAGTTGAAGAAAATTAAAGCAGAAGAAAAAGCTGCTAAAGATGAAATTAGAAAAGAACAGAGGAAACAGGAAGCTGAATTACGAAGAGCTCGAATGGTTGAAGAATTAAAAATGGAAATTGAACAAGCAAACAAGGAACAACCGACAGGTGAAACTCCAGAGGAACAATTGGAGAGAAGGTTGGCTGCATTAGGGGATGAATTTGAGCAAGATTTAGGACCACCATCCGGCAGAGAATCCAAGGAACCATCAGTTTCACCAACTCCAAAGAAACCTTCGACTGGAGAAGTCATAAAACGAAAATTTGCTGAGATGGACTTTACAAAAAGATTTAAGCGGAGTCGCACTCCGCCACCAAGGCCAGAACCTCCTAAATTCCGATTTTCGAGGAAAGATAAATCCGACCTGGATACAGAAAACAAATTAGCTGCTCAGTACTCTCGTGAAATCACAATAAGGAAAGCTGAAATGGATGCAGAGAGGCTTCATGAGCCACAAATTTACGTGACACAACCGTCCCTAGAAGCTGAGTCAGAGACACATTCTGAGTGGATTCCACCTGGTCAACGTAGTTCAGAAGTTGACTGGCAACCTGAAGAAAGGGAAGACGAAGATAATGAAATGCCACAAGAAAAACCAAAGTTGGGGAAAAAATTGAAAGGAATTAAGCAAGGGATTGGACAACGTGCAAAAGTCATTGGACATGACCTCAAAAAGTTTGGTGGGAAAGTCAGCGTGAAATATCGAGAGACAGTAAAGGAAATCAAAGATACACAAGAACGTAAAAGGATTCGAGAAGCCAGGGACGCAGAACAAGCTGATGGTGAAAATTTGCCTAGACACCGTTTCAGATTCAAGCGACGAGGCAATGAGGAACAGGTAATTTTAATTATTTATTTATTTTTTCTTAAAATTAAATAACTTTTCTTGTGTATAGGAAGTTGAGGTTCAGAGGTATCAGCCAGTTGTAGTAGAAACAGTGAAGAAAACAAAGAAAAGAGGAATCAAGCAACCACCTGCTTATGAAAATAGTCAAGAAATACGAGAACAAGTTCAACAATCTGGACAAACCAATGGGACAAGCAAAATTCAAAGAAGCCAAGTGATCGGAAGGAGTGAACGTGATTGGGAATCCTTAGAAGATGGGCATAGCCGTGAAGTTTCAGAGGAACCAAATTTCTCTGGAAATATTTCTTCAGGCAGAGATTCACCTCTAGGGTCTTCCAGGGCTTCATCCTCAGTTCAACATGGAAGGAGACAAGGTGTAATGGAAGAAATTGATTCAGATGAATTCTTCCTTCGTGAAAGAGGAATTTCTGAGGGTGAAGATGAAGAATTGTTAAATCGTATTCTGGTTGAAGAACTACGCCAAACTTTCAGACCACAATTGTCAAATGCTCTGAATGATTTTGATCTTCCAACTCCTCCAGCTAAACCATCAAGATCACCAAAAAAGCCTCCACGCAAAGAAAAAGAAAATGCAAAGAAGAATGGTGGAAAAAAGTCACCAAATTTCCAAACATTTCCCCCGGAGCGTCCAAAACGGAAGCAAACTCCTGGCTACGTATCTGCATATTTACAAGCTGCTGATAATGAGGAGGATTGGAATCCCGAGGATGAAATCAAAGCATCACGACAAGCTGAGCCAGAAATTTTTAATGAAAGTGAAGAAGAAGAGGACGAAGGACTTCGTAGAGTTAAAGATGAACTTAGAAAAATTGATCGGGACATGGAAGACGAAGGGCGATACGAACCTATCACCAGTGAATCACCAGAACGACCTCAACGTGCTAAGCGAAAGAAGACCAAAACACCAGAGCCCGAACCTCCACAAATTTTTTATTACAACACAATCGGAGGAAATGAATGGCTCAAGGATTTGGAGGATCAAATCAATGGAGAAATGGATCTGACTCTTGTAGACGAAACTCCTGTTCCTCCGAAAAGAGATCGGAGGAAGAGTGAAGGGAAAAGTGAGACTCATAGTCAATTACAAGGAACGAGCGAAATTGACGACTCAGAGCTTCAATTCGCAGATGATGAAGATGTCAATGAGCCAGAGCGTCATAAACATGCTTTTGGTGAAGGGCCACCCTTGGCTCAGGCCGAGAGTGTAGGTCAAATGGATGATGGGGTTGATTCTCTGGATTATATGGATGAAGCAGGATATTCACTTGTACAGAAAAATAAAGAATCACCTACAACTGTTCCCAGAAGAAAAGGTAAAGGGGGTAGTGGTGGAGGTTCTCCAAAGAAAAATAGTTTAAAACGTCGGAGCAATCAACCTAGTGGAACTGGTGGAAGTGGTCCAGTTTTCTTTTCACTTCCACGCTACACTCCAAGAACTTTCCACATTGTTCCACCGACAAGACCGCATCGCACGTAAGTTGAAAATTGAATTAAGTACAATAATTTGGTTAATCAATATGGTTTAATTAAATTCATAGGTACAGTACATTACGCCCAAAGCGACCTCCACGTCATAAGTCAACTTCAAATCAACATTTGGAACAAAAATCAGCAACTCCTGTTCGGCGAACAGATACGCCAACAACTAGTCCAACTCATCCAGAAGAAGGTGAACGACCAAATACAGCAATTGGAATTATGCAAGGAAGACCCTTACCCCCACCCCCAAGGCCAGCCAGGTCACCAGCACCTCCTCTGAATAATTTGGATCAAGAGTCAATCGAACGAATGGTTGGAGTTCGACACTATGCTAATTATGAAGATGAAACAGGCGAGCCCGTCGTTGAAGAACCTTGCATATCTCGTAATATTTCCTTGCTTGGAAGTGTAGGAAGAGATGAGGATAGTGAAATCAACGTGGGAATTCAAACAGATCCAGTCCCTGATGATGATTTTGATCTTACGACGCTTGGGTCATTCGAGGAAGACGAAGGGAGAATTGATAAGATAAGGTAAAGAAATATTCGTTTTAAAAGTTGTGTGATTATTTGAGTTTTTACGGTCATTTCAGATATTCTCTGCACGGAACGTCTTCGGATGAACAGCAACAGCCGATTGTGAGCAGAGCTGAGCAATTACCAGCTGTAAGTAGAGGAGAAATGCCATCAAGAGTACCTGCCCTTCCAACGCGTCAGCAACCCAGAAGTCCTGTCCCAACCGAAGTCATTTTCCCTAGTCGTTTGCATTTGGATGAATTGGAAGTTGACTTTTTACGCGTGAATGAATTGACAGCTCATTCCCTCACCATGGATCATCTTCACAGCCCTCATTTACAAGTAAATTAAAAAAAATCTCAAATTACTAAGATGATTTTATGATTTGCTAATTTTGAACAGGTAAATTCTCTCTCGTCCTCTGGCTCACTCCTTGTACAATCCATTCAATCCCCATCCCTAGCAGTGGACAGCATCAGCAGCGAAAGGCTTGCCAGTGGTGGGATTGATATTCCAAATATTTCTGTCCCACCTCCTCAATTTTATCAGTTGGCTCCACCGTCTTCTCCTCGACAACCTAGGAGCCCTGAGGAGGATGAATTCGAGGCTAACAGATCCACATCATTGGACACAGAGACACAAGATGATCAGGAATGTCATCCTCCAGGGGATGGAAGCCAAGTGCAAGAGCGAAGACCCGTCTTCGCACAAAGGTCAGTTCAAGCTCAAATCAGTCCGTCCGCCCGAATGCAGGCGCCTATGACCGCTGGTGCCGCCCCTACTCCAACTGACCCTGAAAGTGATGATGTTCTTGACCTTGCGATCCGCCTAGGTCGAGGACTCTTCCGTCTCATGGTTCATACTCTTGGGGCAATTACGGACTACATTGACATGGCTACATCTGCGGATCCAGAGTCTCAACAGAAGCAACGTGCACATATGCAGGCCTTGATTTGCTTACTTTTAATCCTTGTCGCAGGGATATTTTTGATGACGAGGTCAGGGTCTTCACAACCCCGCTGGGAATTCTATTTGCCCCCACCTGTCGAGTAGGCAGGTAGGGATTCTTAATTTTATTTCTTGTTTTCAGCATCTCTTGTAAAATTCGACTCACTCTTAAAATCTTTTAAAAATAGACAATACTCAAATTATTAAAAACGGTCATTTCAATTCAAGAATTCACAATTGGCTTTCAATTTGGCCAGCCCTACATTTTAATTTTACGATGCTTATGTATAATATTTTACGTCTGAAAAAAAAACACTGTAAAAATTCTCTGAAAATAAAGTCAGTTTCAATACTGAATTGTGGTCGTTGTAGTCGTAATTATTTCATGCCAAAATTCTAACTAAATCACAAAGTTTATTTTCTCATCTGTCCATTTCCACTGTTTATCTTTATTCAGTCACGATTCAACAATTTCTTACATGTAATACACATGTTTGATGAAGTTTAACTACTTAGCTACACCAAATTATTTACATGACTTGTGGTCTTTGTATGGGAACACGAGTACTCAATATGACTTGGGGTTTGAATAATATTATAAAAAATATTATTATTAGGGTAATCCGTCTTCAACACAAAATAAACTAATCGCTTTTCGTGATTCATAGAAGCGCGTAAAAAGTAAGACTCGTCTAATTAAGTAATATTAATTTGCGTACATTTTGTAGTCTTGATATAAAAGTGAAAAATTTTACCGGTTTAACTGCTATGTTTCAGTTTTTAACTAAATGTTGAATTTGACTTGGTAATCGCGTAATTCTAGAAAACAGTGACCTTTCGGAAATTGTATGTATAACGTTAATACTTATTTCACTTAAAAAGTATTTTCTCAAGGCCGCTTAGAAACCTCAAGCTTAATTTTCATGACGAAATTTAAGTCCTATCCAGGCACATGTTTTCATGACAAAATTTCATGAAATTGAATAAAGTGATTTTCACCATCAACATTATTCTACTCACCTGAACGATATATTACTAATTTTCTTATAACGATCAGTAGTCAACATTTAAAACTATTCATTCATTTTTACGTAATTGAACCTTATGAAAATATCTTTCTGAACTAAACTTAAGGGAAACATAACTTAACTAAGGACTGCATTTCCAACTTGAGCTCGTGAGTTTTCGATTAATCTCTTCCAAAATAATATTGTACTGAAGAGCCTTTTCGGGTGTAATATCTGCCATGATATCTTCCTCCAAGTCAAGTCCTTCACCAATTCCCACTCCATTGTTATTTGGTGGACCGCCAGGGAGTTGTTGCCTTGGTTTGTGCAAAGCATTCGATCGACTTGGTTTGTGATTGATGGCAACGATTCGGGCTTTTTTCCCATTAATACCTGGAGGTCTTCCTCGACGCCGTTTCGGAGGTTCAGTCCCAATTTCTACTTTAACATCCTTCAGGACAGATGCTGTTTCTTCTTTCTCTTCTGGCTCACTCGTGGGCTTAGCACCGGATGGAACGTCCTCAGATTTGGACCCTTGCTTCGTTTGTCTTCGTAAAACTTGTTTCTGGAGAATAATGGATGCAAAAATTTTAAAATTTAGATTTTGTAATGAAATTGGTAAGTTTTGAAAACATGCTTAAGAATTCAAAGTAGACGCAAACATATACGACAAGATAGAAAATGAAACTGTCACTCTCTTGAAATTCAAAACTCTGAAACACTCCTTCCATCAAATATCAAATCAAAGTTCAATCTTAAATTAAGTTCTTAATATTTTCTAGATAATTTGGCATACATCCGTAGAGTTCAAATTAAATTGTAAGTTAATTCCTTCCTAGCTAAACTTATTCTGGATTTGTAATTTTCTACCCCAGATTATTTTTAGATCAAGGGGCTATTCATTCTGAATAAATTGTGGCAGTTGACAAGACCCAAAAACTAATTCTTTAAAATTTTATTAAAGAAACTGGTAACACATTTTTCACCTTACATTTTTTTCATAGCACTCAACAATGCAACATTCATCTTACGCTAAGCTTATCCAAATACCTTCTAGTTGAAAGTAGCTAGTATATACCAAATTACATCTCATGTTTAAATAAACAATTTTAAGGAGGAACTTCTAGTTTAGTAGAAAATGGAATGTGTTGAAGGCACTGGATTTTTCTTGTTGTTATTGATGATTTGAGATCGGGGATTTAAAGGGTGAATCGATTCTTCCTGTTGCCAATCGGGGCAAACTTCATTTCTTCGTCACGATCAGGTTCTCCACCCTCCATATCGGCTTTATACTTTTTCTTAGCTTTCTCAACTTCGTCCATATCGAGATTCATTACTTTCTCCACGTACTCTCCAAAAGCAGTTGGGTTCTTGATCGGAAATTGACGCATCTTGGACTTTTCAAGCTTTTGCATTTCAGCCAAATAATTGTCGAATGTCGCTGTGTGAGCATACTGCTCAATGTGCAGATACTCTGCAAGCTCCTGTTGATGATTATCCATCAAATCTGTATTTGGAATGACCAAAAGAGTTTTTTCAGCATCCAATACATCCAAAACAGTTCCAGCCCCAGCATGACTGATGATGAGATCAGCCCATTGAATATCTCCAGCAAGAGTATCCTTGTAAGGATAGAATTGGAATGCGATTCCACAGATCATGTCAGTTCCTTCAGCGTACTCTGAGCTTTGGCCAATTTGAACACGAACATGACGTGTTCCCCACTCACGGAATTGAAACAAAGTTTGTTCATTGCAAAGAATGTTGACCAATTTATCAAAAGAGGTTGTGCCAACAGTCAAGAGAATTTTTGGAAACAACTTGTCTGGGTTAGGCTCTTTAATGAGCGTATCGATGTCCATATCTTCCAAAAAATCACTTTCAACCTGAGGGTTTGGGTCAGAACGGCTGAAAATCTCGTCAAGAGCATTTGGGTCAACAGACTCCTAAATAATTGAATACTATTGTCAATTTTTTTAAGTACAAAATCTCTGATTGGTCTTGGCCTGCACAACCCCTCCATTGTCCGTCCTTGATCACTCAATAAGTCGGCGATTAATTATTAACCTAACTTAATTTACAACAAAGTCTCCTGCCTGTCAAAGTTAGTTAATGTATTTAAACTAACAGCATTACTCATAAGTTTGAGTAGGAAACAAAGGATGGAAACGGAAAACATAACCAAGCAACCAAGGACAAGGAGAGTGGCAGTCAGACAAATAATATTTTAAATTAAATTTACCTTGCGCATTTGATTCTCAAACTGAAGTGCATCATAGAACTTTGGCTTTTCACGTTGAATACGCGTGGTCCTTCGGCGAGGTTGATCACCATCAACAAACTCTTCTTGCTTGGAACTCTCCAGACCTCGAGATGCAGTTGCAACTGAAGCTTTGCCCCCTGACACGGAAGTAGATGTGCTTGGAGCTCCACGGCGAGTTGCAAAGAAAACGTGCCCGCAGTGACATTTCTTACATGCAACTGGAACCTATGGACAATCAATTCAAAATATTCAACCATATCCGAAAACATTACTAATTTTGTTTGTTAAGTTCATTCCAGGCATTTGATTAATTTTTTTCCATCCCACATTATTAATCCCCTAGAATCAATAGCAATTGGCATTTGGTCCCAATAAGCAACTCAATCCGATATTCTTGGATCATTTCGTATATTTTTTCTATTCAACTAAGCGTCAATTCTACCAGACCAAAACCAAAACTTGACATCATAGCCAAATCAACAGCTTTATTATCCTAGATAAATTTGGAAATTGTATTCCTATTCATCAATAATTATTATATTATTTCTTCAATTAAAAAATAAAAAATGAAATTGATATTATTCCTCAATTCGAGTCAATATCATATTTCTGCCTTATTTAAGCATCAGACGACTGCGGAAGCTCGTAATTATTGATGATCCAATAATTTGCCATACGTGCCAGCAGCATATTGTCGTGTAATAGCGTGCGTCATAACCTAGCAACAATGGCAACTGGGCACTACCATCCATTGCAATTTGGCTTATCAGTCAGCCCGATTGTAAAATCTGGATTACATTCCCATGATTACTACAATTGAAAAATCCCTTTAGATACTTCCTTCATGAATGACAACCCATTCGTCTACATAACACCATTGACAACTTATTTCAGAAGAGGTCAATGTTCTTCTAACTAAAACTAATTATAAATGAAATGGCAATGACCATGACCATGACTTTGATCACATTTTTAATTTAATACAAACAGCGCATTAAACTACACATAAAAGCCAGCAATATTGACTACAAACCAAACCAGTCAGTAGTGCAGGTACCGGTGAATATTACATCATTTTATGCATTACGTCAATTCAATTTGAAACTAATTAATTGATATACGGTATTTTAATTATATACAGATTAATGCATTTACCACGGCAGACGAGGTCAGAAGGAATTTCTTTAAGTCTGGAGCGAAGGACACAACGTAATGGAATCAGCTGTAGTGCTGACCATACTTATTCTTCATACTAAAACTATTAATTAAAAAACCGACTAATTACCTGTTTGCTGCAGGTTGGACAGTTTTTAGTTGCCATATTTAATCGTGGTTCTAAAGATGATTGAAGAAGACAAATTTGTAGATAGACGGAACGGAAGAAAAGACGAAGAGAATCTTAGCCAGACGAGGATAGTAGATTAACCCACAGACACAGAGAGAAAAATGAACCGAACCGATTTAAAATTAGAATGAAGCAAAACCAGAATCCACTTCCACAGCAAAGCACAAACGTAGGGTGGTCCACTCAAATCAACTTCACTGCGTAGTCTGTAAATCTCAAAGCGTTATTTTACGTAATTTGATTATTATTAACTTATTTATATCTTAATTAAATGAGGTCATAAAATAAGTAGCCATTAATAAGTATTGTAATTATTGTATAGAAATATCTTTCCTCGAGTTAGAAAACATTCATTATTGTCGGCTGCACTAGCAGCGGGAGCAACCCCTGTCAAACTCAAACTCGAAGAAGACAGAAATCTTATCTCTTTTTATAATTTTTTTCAACTTTTTTTACAATTATATGTAATTTCTAATGTTGATTTCAAAGAAGCTAGTCTTATTTTTCATATTGCCATTGCCAATTCCAATTGCCCTTGTAAAAATTCTGGATAATACCAGAGTAAAGAAGTGCGACGAAACTAGTTGCCAAGGCCAACCTTTATTATTTTTCCGCATTTCATTTTAACCCAATTTAATGTCCTAACATGTTTGGAGAAATATTCATTGCATGCAGCAGCACTAACCAAGCTCAAGCAAAGCTATATTAATTAGTAAATCAATTAAAAGGCTTGATTGAACTCTTTCTTGAGATTTTAATATTTGGTTTTGTTTGAACTGAACGATAAAGAATTGTATTGTGTTAGTTGGACATTAAGGGCGGGCGCGGGATACGAAATTCCGCCTAGAAAGGACAAATAAAAATCCTATTGGATTTGCCTCATTGTTCATTCCCTAATTTGGCTTGATCTTAATTTGTGTGGGAGTTTATTCAGTCAGCCAGGATTCAATCTCACTGTACTGTTCCTTCATTCCATTTGGAAATAATTCATTCCAATNTGTTCATTCCCTAATTTGGCTTGATCTTAATTTGTGTGGGAGTTTATTCAGTCAGCCAGGATTCAATCTCACTGTACTGTTCCTTCATTCCATTTGGAAATAATTCATTCCAATCCTATCATTACCAGTGGAATTGGAATTGGACATTTTGTGCAAAAATTGTAAGTCTGATTCATGATGATTCATCCAGTATATTGGATAATAAACTATTCTTGTAGCGTGGTATGGTGAAGCATGCAGGGCAAGGCAAGGCAGACCATGTTCGCCGGTCAAGTTAATTTTTATCTGTCTTTAATTTCAGATTTTTCAAATAACTTTTAATCATAATGGCGGCTGAGAAAAAGATTGTCGAATCTGTGATCCAGACTCTTGAAAAAACTGTGGATAATGAAATCAACAGTTTGGGGGATTTGGAACAAGTTCGTCAAGCCAGACTTAAGGCTATGAAGCAACGAGCAAAGGATGAGGTTGAGTGGAAGGCCAATGTGAGTTCTTGCTTTTAATTAATTACTCACAAAAAACGAATTCAGAATTAACTAATGATTCCTTGAATTCCACAGGGACATGGGGAATACTCAGAAATTCCAGATGAGCCTGGATTTTTTGATGCGATCAACAAATCCAAGAATGTTGTTCTGCATTTCTACCGTGAAGCTACGATGAGGTGCAAAATCGTTGACATGCATTTGAAACTTTTGGCCCCTCAGTTTATTGCAACTAAATTTATAAAAATTGATGCAGAGAAATCCCCATTCTTGACCAGTGAGTGTAAAATTATTTGCATGTTATAACCATATTTATATTTATCATTAAGATACTAATTTAGTAATAATTTTTTGCTTCTTTTAATTTAGAGCGGTTAAAAATTACGGTTCTCCCAACAATTATTGGAATTGTGGACAAGCAAATCGTGGACAGAATCGTTGGTTTCACCGAGTTGGGCAATACAGACGATTTTACCACTCAGGATATGAAGGCTCGGCTGAGTCTTCAGGGTGTGATTGATTACAATCCTGACACTTCTCCAAAATCCCGTCGTAAGATGAGGATTGAAATGGAAAATGCGAGGAGATCCAGGAATCTGAGGGATTCTGGTTCTTATGATTCTGGTGAAGAAGATGATTACCCCGAGCCTGCCCGTGAGGAATCAGAGCCAAGTGTAAAACCATCCTTGTTAGAAGATCGGACTCGTGATTTTGATGCTGCCTTGGCAGAACTTGACTTGGACTCATAGACAGTCCGTCCAACTCAAAAGTAGCTATTTCACAATCATTAATTTCATACTAAAATCCAAATTCTAATATCACTGCGCTCAAGCTCGCACTTGTTTAGCAACCCTTTTGTTACTTGGCGCTTTACCTAGTTTATAATGAAAATATTGTTGGAATTCGCTGTATAATGCCGCTCAATGCAACCTGCATTTAAAATTTGTATTATCAAAATGATAAACTTAACTTTACTTGACGAAGCTCGTATTAAAAATCTTTTCTAATCACGAATAACCACGGCCTTTTTATTTGAACATTTTACAAAATTATGAAGGTACAAAATTTTACATAATTATTTATCAAAAAAACTTAAGATTTCCTAACTATGATTTAACCCCATTCAGATCTGAACAATTTTACCATTTTTTTTTGGGCAAATTGTAAAATATAGAGGCAATTTTGTGATCTGAAATTCATCACCTGAGTTTCTTAGTTTTGGTACAATAGCCGTAATATTCAACTATCGTAATTTTTGAAAGTTTTAATAATATCTGTGTAGCATAATGAATGAATTGAGATGAGGGGTTTTGAATAAAATATAAACTCTTAGATGGGAATACTAACTGGTTGAAGCACTTGGTGAATGATAAGCTACCATGATTGGACCATCACTTGTTACACTGTACAAATCTTCATCATCTTCACCGGAATACGTATCAGCTGCCACAACACTTCCTGGCATAGCCACCCGTGCATATTCGTCCGTGTCAATTGATTTGCAAAAATGTATAGCATATTTTAGTTTATCACGTAGCACATACTAAAAAGAGAATAAATAAAATGAGTTTTTTATAAAAAATATTGTTTTATTATTGGACTCACCTTGCATGAGTATCTTGGCATTTTGAGTAAAAAGAAACACGTGTAACTCTCTGGAAGGAAATGGTCCGAAGGACTGTATTTGTCCATCACCTAATATTTCAAAATAAATCGTTCCTTGTAAAATAAATATAAAATGTGTTTTAAAAAGTGAAATTAGACTGACTGACTGACCTGGATGACAAAGTCACGTCCTCTAAAGTCCGCAATCGTTCGTGGAAGTCGAGTTCGTCCCCAAACAAATCTGAGGAACAGAGATCTTTCCTGATTCGTAAATTCTTCCATGACTTCCCAAAACCATTGAATGAGAGGTGATTGTAGATCGATTCCTTTATAAGTAGCAACGGATTTGAGCAATCCCAATGGGATATCCGGGGAGCCACAAACCATTGTTTCCAATTCAAATCCAGTAAAAAGAGAAAGAAGAGGAACTGGAATGACTCTGGCCATTCCTTCACGAACTGCTTTCACGCAATCATCAAATTCATGTAATCTGTACATAAATTATCACAAAATTAATTTTGACCTCAATACATATCTGATTTCCGCTATTCAATAAATTAATTGACCTACCTATAGTTTAGAGCCAATCGAAAGAATTCCGACCTATTGTCCAATGTTATGGTTTTGTACTTTGTGGAAAGTTGAACTTCTTGACCAGAGGCCGATTGAGTTGAATAAGGCATGTCCAAATACTGTATTGTTTTCTCGTTCCGATCAAAATCGCGTATGTACAAAAGTCCTAGAGAAGTATAGAAGAACATCCTTATTTACTACTCAACTCAAGTAATTTTTCACTGACTTCTAATTTATCTTTACATACCAGGCAAATAGTCTCGATCAATTTCAGTCAAATCATTGGAAGTCAGTGACAACCCTGACAATTGTTTCCATACTGGTTCTGCCAAATTTAAGCTTAAAGGACTTCCAGTTCGAATAGCAATCCCCATTAAAATTCCTGCACATATAAATACATAAAATAAATCTGTTTGAACTAATACTTTCTTTTTGTCGATTAACTAACCAAGAAATCTGAACATTTTCATGTGGAGTAGAGATTTGGCGGAGGGGTTGAGAAGGAAACAATCTCGACTTGTTCCAGAGTCATCCCTTCCATTTGGTGTGGGAATCAGGAGCGGTAAAGAACCATTCATGAGTTCATCACACATCTAGAAAAAATAAAATTATACAAAACTAGTTTAAGAACTAATAAAAATCAGTCATTCAACCTTACCTCTGCTATGCTTTCACTGTAGCCTCCACCGCAATCATCAACACTTTCTCCTGCAGAAAAAAACGAATTATTATTTTTGCTGAAATAGAATAGAAAGTGCCGTGTTTGGAAATCTTACCAACAAATTTGACTTTCCATACTCTGTGTGGTAGAAACAAAGAATCCTGACTTAAGAGATGCATTTTTGAGACCATTTGACCAAACACTGATTTTATTCCTTCTGGTCCAGCATGTCCACCTTTTCCTCGTGACCGCTTGACTTGAATTCGATTCAGTTCAATAACAGGTCCATGCTGTTTGTCTCGTACCATAGTCCCATGAATTACCTAAGGAAGCATGGGGTCAGAATTTGTATTTAATACTGAAAAAATTCCAAATTCTTACCTTTCTAAAAGTTGTTTCCTTCGCACTAGAAACGAGCAACCCTCTCAATTTATTTGTATCAAAACTAACAAGTCCATCAGCTCCAGCCTCGTGGCCTAATATAAACATACAAATATGTGGACAAAAAATATCCGAGAAATGATGAAGAAGCACAAGTCGGTTTTTGAGCACAACGAGTGGAATGTCTTTCAAGAGATCATATTCCAAAGGAATTTGAGCAGGTAAACGGCTCGCACTTGAAGGTTTATTTGTACTCCAAGCCAAAGTATGAGCCGAACCACAAGTAACTTTATTGATTTTCTTTCCCTATAGATTAAATAAAATTCAATGCAATATGACCATTTTAGTTCCAAATTAAAAATCTATCCTACCTGCAAAGCTCCAACGAATCGTGGTCTTTGAATTGCATTAGCTGTCCCATCACCGAGCTGACCCTCATCTGAATTAGTATTTAATTATAATTAATTTCCTTCATATCAATTTTCCTTTGCAACCACTTACCGTTATCACCCCATGTCATAACTTCCCCTTGATCAGTACAAGCTACGCAGTGTAGAGACCCTACGACCAATATTACACGAATTAAGTATGGCCAAATCGTTTTTATTGCCAAAGGATTGAGACTACTAAAGACTGGATTATTTTACCTGTTGCAATCGAGATGACTTTTTTGCCCTGCAATGCAGCCACTTTCTTGGGGCGTCGTACATGTTCATCGGAGCCATGGCCTAGACGATGGTAATCGCCTCGAATTCGAAATAAAATATACAAATTAAAACTACAAAATCTTATTCGGATATAGACATTCTTCTCTATTTCTACTCAGCAAAATTATTTCGTGAATTTTGCTATTGGAATGAATTTCTAATGTATCATTGAATAAAAGTCCAAGCCCAAAATATCGTGTCAATCAAAGCCACTTGTCAAATTTTGATACTCACCTTTTCCCCTGTGAACAGAAAATAAAACAAAAGTTAAACTTCAGACCCGTAGACGAAAGAAACCTTTTAGAAATTTTTACATACCAAGTGAAGACTGATCCAGATTTTGTAAGTGCGACAGAAAATTGAGATCCACACTCAACTTTAATGATTCCTTGGCCAGTGAGTGAATCAATCTTTTGAGGAACCTAGTAAACATTTGCAAATTATGACTAAAGCTCAAAACCGAACTCTCTATTCTACATCATTGTATTCAATAAGTACCTTGACACCGTCGGAGCCGCCTCTACCTAAAATTCAAATCAAATGGTTGAAATTAAAATTAAAAAAATAATGCTATAAAAGTTACTAATTAAGTTAAAATAACTAACTAAGTTAAATTTACTAATCCATTTAAAATTCTTTACCAAGCTTCCCGTAATCTCCTGTAATTAAAACAAAAATAATTTATTTCAGTCATATTTATAGTAATTAATGAATAGATAATAAATTGTAAGTTGACTTGACTTTCTCACCATCGCCCCAAGAATAGACGGAATCATCTGCTGTTATACAGAGTGTTTGAGCATCACCACTTCCACACGCAACGTCAATGACTTTATGACCCCTCAAGGCTTCAACCTAATATAACAGGAAAAATTTTAATTTTTTAAAACAAACATTATTATTATGAGTTTCATTAATATAATAAAGCTTACCAGCTTGGGATAAAGTTGATCCTCTCCATCACCGTGACCTAGCGTAAAAATAAATAATCCAGTTCAGTATATAACGTTGAAATCAATCATACAAAAAAATTTAAATTCAATTTTAAATTTTACCTAATCGTCCGTAACGACCTATGATGCAACAGAATATAATTAGAAAAATGAAAACTATGCGTAGACACGAATTTTTTTATTATTTTCAAACCTTTTCCCCATGTAAACAAAGCCCCATCAACCGTAATGGCCGCAGAATGTGCACCTCCACAAGCAATATCAACGACTTCCTTTCCACGTAAACTTTCTATCACACGCGGCCGATCACAGTTGCTGTTGTAAATCAAA